>JAVTVY010006877.1:0-39922 GCA_036873755.1 Hanleya hanleyi
AATCACGTGACCCGGCAAGTTTTTCGCATAAGTTCATCAGTGGATTCAGTGTTCGAGAAACTCTAAAGACTTCAGTTATTTTTCCGTTGTGACTGTTTATTTGATGTCGCGGTTTACGTGGAATGTTCCCAGTTGAAGCACGAATGGGAGGGTGCAAACAAGGTAGGCATTCGTTTACTAATTTGATAACAATACCCAGTCGACTAAAATTGCGCGCTACAATACATAATTGAAACAGCATCTCTGCCGCTGTATCTCGTTGTTGTTTCGGATCGGTGGCTCAGTTGAGAAAAAGCTTGACATGATGTGTTTGATGTTGGTTAAAGTGATAATAGTCCGTAAACATGGACGGTATAATAACCATGATTGCAGGAGCGACTTAAGCTTTTCTGTCTCAGCTGGAATTATTTCACAAAATGCGAACTATTTGACGGAACTGGCAGTGTACATTTGCCTATGATGAAACGTTCCGATTGTCTTTCCCAGACATACATGCAGGTCAGCGAACACGTGGTGTCTGGCCTCTGTTTACAAACAAACCGCCTATACACAGAGGGCGACTGATTTTAACGTTGTAGCAAGTCTGGCTAATTTCGGCGATTTTATGCAAATAAATCAAGTTTATTCAACGAAGTGGTCGCCAATTTACATATCTCTTTTCTGCAAATCTGTATTCAAATTACTGAAGACAGCAGAAGGAAAGACCGCGTCATTGTACCAACAATGTCTAGTTATTATTATTATTCTATCCAACTGCTTAGTATCTAACAAAGTGCTTGATCTACAGCCACAATATTTGGTGCATGCGTAGAAGTCACTTCAAATCTGTTGTCGGTGGTCATGATTTTTGACCTTGACCTTGCCCTTATGAGTTATTGACTTGTAAAGTTAAAACTTCTTTTGCGAATATTGATGAAACAGAGGAGAGGACGCGCCTGTCACGTATAATGTAAGCCTTTGAATATATTTGCAACAAAATTAACAAAAAAATAAGTAGGTCACCATGGCTGATATTGAGTTCTGTCCCTTGAAGGCGTTCTGCTTGTTAACAGAGTGCAGCCAAAACGAAACAACAGATTTTCAAGAAACTGGAGGGTTGGTAAATCTTATACATGGCCAAGCTACAGTCTGTCTTTCAAAGCGTTACGTAACAATAACGAGCAGTTATCTCCATTTGATCTTTTTCAAACCCCGTCATTTTATAAGGGAATAAGCTACGGCATTGATTCTTCTAATGTTAATGAACACTTTAAGGACCGAAAAGAATATGACCTTAAATTTGACCTTTGACCTCCAGGAGCGTCTCTATATGACTTCAACATTTGGTGGTCAACTCTTAAACGGCTGATGCAATCATCACCGTATTCACGTATTATTGAGAGAATATATATATGTATATGCCTGTGAAATGTCAGGAATGTAGCTTTGATAGGTTTAGAGATATTAAAAAAACAATTTTCCCTAACTATTAAGCCGCTAAACGGTTCTCTCGCCCTGTTTGTGGTCATTTGTTGATTTCATCTATTCAATTGCCGCTGTCAGTTTCGCTATAGCGATTCGGCTGTAGCACTCGAGGAATCCCGTGTTGGCAATACAATTAATGTCTTGTTACATGACGGGGCTGGCTCATTTTTGAAAACATTATAACTCTTGAACCGCAATAGATGCGAACTTCTAATTTGTTGCCTGGTACTTCCAAGAATGAGTTCTTTCCTTGACAATGATCCCGTAGTTCTTGATACAAATGCAATTATGGGACCAATTCTGCTTCATGTCACATGACCATCGATATTTGGGGTCATTTTGTCGGGAAGAAAAACAGTCTGTGAGAGGCACAGTCTCCGGGCGACCAAAACCCAAGCTTAACTTTCCCCATTCAAGCCATTGTTTGGACTCCAGGGACAATTTTCTAAACAGATTTCAACGTACTAACATTTTCGGATCGATGAAAGGAGCCATCTAGGGCCCAAATGAAGCTCAGAAATGTGTTCAACAGCTGCCGCTTACCAATATAGGCAAGTTTCTTAGAAGAAAAACGCAATAAAAAACTATAAGGTAGTAACCAGCAATGTGAAAAAAACGTGTGTGTGCGCGTAAAGCGACCAAAACAATGGTCGCGACCGAAGCGGCCCGCGACCATGTACTTACCTATTTGCAGTAAGAAGAGAAAGACCGCGTCATTGTACCAACAATGTCTAGTTCTTTCTTGTTATTGCTGTAAAGTAGTGGTTAGATTTACATACTGTCATTCTTTCTTGTTATTGCTGTAAAGTAGTGGTTAGATTTACATACTGTCATTCTTTCTTGTTATTGCTGTAAAGTAGTGGTTAGGTTTACATACTATAATTCTTTCTTGTTATGGCTGTAAAGTAGTGGTTAGATTTACATACTGTCATTCTTTCTTGTTATTGCTGTAAAGTAGTGGTTAGGTTTACATACTATAATTCTTTCTTGTTATGGCTGTAAAGTAGTGGTTAGGTTTACAAACTATCATTCTTTCTTGTTATGGCTGTAAAGTAGTGGTTAGGTTTACGTACGAAAACTTGTCTTATCTGTTATGTCAGTAAAGCCAAACAGTTTTATATTGTTAACGCTTAGAGTAAACATTGACATCAGCATCATTTGACATTCGAAATGTTCTGTTTTGGTCTTTCCGTACAGAATTTCGAATGGATGCTTAATATATCTAAAACATGACACCTCACACTAAAACGAACAAAACAAATCTAACGTTTTCAAAGTCACCATATTAATATTGTGTCAAAATATTATTTTGGTTCAATGTGTCATATATTAGATATGTCCATGCTAAAATCTGGGACTATCCATGTTGAATGTATATGAAGAGCCGGAACAGATAAAACCCGATTTTAAACGTCCATTGACACTTTTGACTGTGTAAGGTTACAGTATAAACCTCTGTGGAAATTAATTTTCGGCTTTACAAAAGTAACACCCAAGAGAGTTTTCCCAACGTATGCGCCACTTCTCCTTTTTGAAACAACAATCCGGCGCAGTGGCACATGTATTTCCCAGACAACTCTCACTAAACGAGACTGGAGAACAATAGGTCAGCTGTTCCATCTGCTGTCAACAACCCATGCAACTGAAGTACTGATTCCTATGCCATCATGGTCTGGTGCCTGTTTTTTTTCATAAATTGATTTTTGTGCGTCAAGTTTTTCTGAAACTTCAGTAAGTTTTGTGAAATAGGCATCCTCCGATAATATCTGAAATCGTGCACCGGTAATACATACTTTTTTATTTATAGCAATTTTTCTGTATTTCCTGATGTTAATCTTATGCGAGTCATACCCCAGTTATTGGCGGGAACAACAGCTGTGGTGCAGGGCAGCTGTCCAATACAAAATGTTCCAGCCAAGAAAGAAGGTAACGCTTTCCTCTTCCTGTGTGATCTAGATCACCTCAGGTCTTTATCAACTTGACTCAACTGAAGATTCCATTGTCTTGAACAAAAACTGAATTCTCGATGTTATTAAAACATGCAGTACAGTGTCTATAACAGAAAAAACAATAACGGATACAAGCCTGTTCATTTGCTGCAAGTCCAAGGTTGTTTGTAACTTTTGGGAGAGTTCGGCATAGATAAAAAGAGAACAGACGTATAGCAAGCAAATAAATGCTGTATCACTAATTATAATGAGAACAAATAGGATCAACACTAGGATCAGCTATAGGATCAACTAGGCAGAGGTTGAAAGCAATAGATTGGAGAAACAAAGCTGAAGCTGATGAAATTGTTGTATGATACTCTGGTCAGATTAAATGTTCATCATAATGAGAACAAATAGGATAACTACGGTAATTACCCTAATAATTCAATCACAGGATAGGATGAACTACGGTAATTCCCCTAATAATTCAATCACAGGATAGGATGAACTACGGTAATTCCCCTAATAATTCAATCACAGGATAGGATGAACTACGGTAATTCCCCTAATAATTCAATCACAAAAAGTAACATTCCCATTCTTCATTCAAACTGAAGTTAATCCATTTATTGACAAAATATGACACCTTGTAGATGGTGCCATCAAGAATATTTTCAGATATAAGCCATTTTTGTTGCACTTCCGGTGATCGAATTATTAGGGGAATTACTGTAGGCAGAAGATGAAAGCAAAGCTCACGTTGATGAAATTGTCATGTGATACTCTCATCCAATCAAATGCTCATCAACAAATGGCAATGTCGTTCATGACAAATTATCTAAAAGTGATGTTTCTTTTCTCTAGGATGTGGATTAGTATGGAGTTGAACCGTCATTAGATTCTAAGTGATTTTGGGCGAGTGTTTTGGCATTTTTAAACTTTAAGCCAATTGAGATAACCACGTCAGAACCAAACACATATATGAAAAAAACCATAATGGCATACGGGGTTAAAATGTAATCAGGAGACGAACAAGAGCCCAAGGGGCTTCAATATACGCCCGTAAATCTGGAATTACATTAGTCCAAATTTCAAGGTTGTTTAATAGCCTTGATTCCAATTGATAACTAGTAATGCAGAGAAAGGTCTACAATTTTGTGCTTCTGAGATTGTAACATATATCACATCTTCTATTGAATGATAAACTAAACTGAGCTCAACTCTTGTTAACTAGTTGACCTTGAAGCAAGAGCCGAGAGCTCACATATCCCACACTGAAATCGACAATAGTCAATCACAAGAAAACAGTAGTTTTCCTGCAAATCGATTCCTTTCAGTCGAGATAATTTTTCATGAAAGAAGAAGTCATGAAGTGAACCTTTGTTCTTGAGTTAATAAACAGGTATGAAATTTATGGTTTTTATTTCACAACAGTTTAACTAAATGCAGCTGTTTCAAACATGGGAGACAACTCCACAGGATAACTGCCATATACATGTAGGGGAGAGAACTCTGAATATTCCAACCTAACATATATAGTCAACTAAAACTGATTCAGTTTTGGGAAGACCGTCACCTTGACCTTTGAGAAATTGATCTCAAAATGTATGGCTCCTCTTTGCCATGCGAGTAAGGTATACTCAAAGTTTGCTAACAATTTATAGCTTGAAACTAGACATATCGCATGGACAACAAAATGTTAATGGATGACTAGACAGATCCCAACATCGCATTACACGACCCCGTCTTCCATCAATGTATCAGTGGACACCAAAAAAAACATGATTTTTATGAATTTCATGATTTTGGGGGTCACAGTGACCTGATGCTCGGCCTTGACCTACATTTTGGTACATGACACATCATGTCCCCCTAATGTATCTACTGGCACAAAAAAATTTTTTTTTAAAGATTTCTTGATTCCGGAGTCATAGTGACCTTGACTTGGCCTTGACCAAAATTTTGGTACATGACAAACCGTCTCCCCGTAATTTCTCAATGGACACAAAAAATCATGATTTTTAAGAATTTCACGATTTTGGGGTCAGTGACCTTGACCTTTGACCTTGACCTAATTTTTGGTATGCGACACTTCATTTCCCCTATTGAATCCACTCACAAAAAATAGTAATTTTTTGATGATTTCCCGATTTTTAAGGTCACACTGACCTTTGACCTTGATTCTGGGGTCACAGTGACCATGACTATTGACCTGGACCTAAATTTTGGTACATGACAAAACGATTCCACATAATTTCTCAATGGACTAAAAAAATCATGATTTTTAACAATTTCACAATTTTGGGGCCACAGTGACCTTGACCTACATTTTGATTTGTGACACATCGTGTCTCCCTAATGTATCTACTGATATAAAGAAATGTTATTTTTAATAATTTCCTGATTTTGGGGACACAGTGACCTTTGACCTTCGACCTTGACCTATATTTTGGTATGCGACACTTAATTTTCCCCCATTGAATCCACGCACAAAAAATTAGAAATTTTTAATGATTTCGTGATTTTTCGATCACACTGACCTTTGACCTCGACCTACATTTGGTATGCAACATATCGTTCCCCCCTAGGGCATCCACTCACCAAAAAGTAGAACTGTAGATAGAAAACTGTCAACGATCAATGATTTCCTGATTTTAGGCAACAGTGACCTTTGACCTCTGATCGCGACCTCAATTTAGGTACGCGACACATCGTCTCCACCTAGGGTATCCACTCACAAAAGATTGCAACTGTGGATAGAAAAAGTTCACAGATATAGACCGGACACGAACACTTCAGTGATTTCCTGGTTTTTAGGCCAGTGACCTTTGACCTTGACCTTCATTTTGGTACGCGACACATCGTTTCCCCATAGGGTATCCACTCACCAAAAATTAGAACTGCAGATAGAAAACTGTCCCAGATATAGACCGGACACGACGGACGGACAGACGGACGGAAACCGCCATCACATAATACGTCCGCCTTTTGGCGGGCGTATAAAAAGGGAAATGTACAAGGAAAGACATCTTCCCATCATAGACAAAATGTCTGGATATACTTTCAAAATGGAATGTTTCAAACAAAACTGTGAGTGGATTACAGTCACCCAATGACCGCAATTCGTGCTACAACTATAAGCTAAAACCCACAACCAGTCGAGTACGCTCGAGAACATACTGCAACTTCAGGTCACGTGGAGCACCGTGTGAGACACGATAATCAGAGACATTCTCCATCCAATTATGGGTCTCTTCTATACCACACGTACATGTACTACTTCTATACCACACGTACACGTACTACTTCTATACCACACGTACACGTACTACTTCTATACCACACGTACATGTACTACTTCTATACCACACGTACATGTACTACTTCTATACCACACGTACATGTACTACTTCTATACCACACGTACACGTACTACTTCTATACCACACGTACATGTACTACTTCTATACCACACGTACACGTACTACTTCTATACCACACGTACACGTACTACTTCTATACCACACGTACACGTACTACTTCTATACCACACGTACACGTACTACTTCTATACCACACGTACACGTACTACTTCTATACCACACGTACACGTACTACTTCTATACCACTCGTACACGTACTACTTCTATACCACACGTACACGTACTACTTCTATACCACTCGTACACGTACTACTTCTATACCACACGTACATGTACTACTTCTATACCACACGTACATGTACTACTTCTATACCACACGTACATGTACTACTTCTATACCACACATACATGTACTACTTATATACCACACGTACATGTACTACTTCTATACCACACGTACATGTACTACTTCTATACCACACGTACATGTATTACTTCTATACCACACGTACATGTATTACTTCTATACCACACGTACATGTACTACTTCTATACCACACGTACATGTACTACTTTGCAGAAAATAATATCAACAAACTAGTTTGAAATGCAACAGTTACTTCCAAAAGCAGAAAAAAATTATTTGTCAGCTACAATTTTCGTGAGCAAACTAACGTGAAACGGTCAAAATAAATCAACATCCCCTCAGAACAGAGGTAAATATCAAGCAGCAACCCATAAAGTGAATCATATTCAAAAGCTAAAAGTGCAGGAATTAACCGTCGCTCAAAATGACCACTCAGAAAATCAAACCCCGATAAAGAAAAATGTAGATATACATGTAACCAAGCAATATATGTGCGGTAATTACCAAACTGTTTTTCTCTCTTGCCTGAAAGATATTCAAAGGTTACTGGAATGAAATATACCAATGAAATCTGGATCTGGCCAAAGCGAAAAAACTTCACAATTCATGCCAAGCTCTATCAGGCATTCATTTTGTTCTGCTTTGCGCCTCTCCATTTAGCGCTGTAAGAGTCTCACGGACTGTGCCGGAGTTGACCTGAGGTCATCTGTTGCCACAGTGAACGAACATGGCGACCGTTTAACTGGGTGAATTGATATCAGTCGCTACTCACCGATATATATTTACGCAACATATACATGTAGTTCTAAGGTAATTTGTCAAAAAGCTGCCTTCAAACTGTGTGAAACTGGCGTTTTGAAATACATTGAATAGCTCTTTAGTATATATGCATTTTGCGATCTGTGAAACAGTCAGATAGAACAGTTCTCGATTTTTACAAGAATCCTGTAAAAAATAGCGAGACCCTACAGGCAGGGGTAAATGCAGCATAGCGCAAAGCACCCTGGGAGAGGATGAATTCATGCATGCCAGAAAGGAATAGTCATTAGTGTATGAATCTGATTTGACCACATCTTGGCGGAGTTGGTATTTAAAGGGGAACAACCCATGATGCGATCTGAGGAATAATGGTCAGGAGAAGTGCTTAAACTTGAGAGTGAAAAACTGCTTGGATTAAGCATATGCATATCTCGTATAGGGTTCATTTTGTGGATACACACGAATATGGAAGTTAAATATGGCTGTAACAGGAGAATGTTCAAAGTTCCAGGTATCTAGCATTTCCGTTTCCAAATGTACAACAATTCCAGGTCAACCGGTTCCATCAGTCCTCAAACTCTTCAATTTCTATCTACTAATTGCCATGCAAAACACTCTGAACCAATAACATGAAGGATAATTCTCAATTGAGTAATTGTTTTAAATATTTTATTAGTGTAACATATTCAGAATAATCGTAGGGTGTTATTCGATGCCCCATTTTTGTTGTTGTTGTTTTCAAAACAGTATATTACCCACACTGAGCATTTCGTGTATTAAAATGTTTCATATACACACATAATATAATTAGTATGTACCATGTCAGTGTGCTTGTGGAATAGCATACATTCCATAAAACAGTCGATGTCATAATTAGAAAATAAAAACGTAACTGTGATAACAAACCTATGAAATTGTCATGAACTTATATACAAATTTCAACAAAACCAAATAATTTAAAATGTTAACCATGGACATGAAGCGAACGTGGATTCACTCCCATTGCTTTGGGGAATCTATAATACAAGGTAATAAGGTATTAATGTCACATGATAAGATTCTTAAATCATAAATATTTTGGGTCAACAAATTGTGAGTGAAAGTTCTGAGATATGTTATACAGGTACTGCACAAGTTGAGGTACATAATGAGCAACATGAACAGAGTTCACCTTAAAAATGGGACTGAAAAGGCAGGCAAATACAACTGGTCTGAACCAGATATTAGGTGAGTCAATAGATACTTTCTCATGGTCAAGGGTTGTCTGTTGGTCAACTGTATTTGGATAAAGCACATGTATCCTGAGATATTTACAGCTAAATTTTCCTTAAAGCAACACAAATTGGAGAGAAAAAAAGCAATTAAAAACAGAGGCAAAAGAAATGTAATGGATGTAACATAGAGAAATTAGATGTAAACAAAAGAAGTTTTAAAGCCCTTGGGCAATTCAAATTTTTCAAAGAGAAAATCTGGAAATTTCATTGGCTTGCAGACAAAATTGCAAAATTTTCTATAAACAAACCCATATAAACAGGCCCACTACCATTTCTCAAGAAAGTAGGATATTTTCAATATAACAGTAGGACAAAATGTTGTGAAAATATACACACAATTGTTATGTGAATGTGTAAGCATGCAATATGGTTGATTTTATCCTTGAGCCAATCTGGGTGAAACTTCGTTTGTCATGGCATGATGTCGGACAGCCTTCTGTGGTTCTCATGGCATGATGTCGGACAGCCATCTGTTTTTGTCATGGCATGATATCAGACAGCCATCTGTATTTGTCATGGCATGATATCAGACAGCCATCTGTGTTTGTCACCGCATGATGTCGGACAGCCATCTGTGTTTGTCATGGCATGATGTCGGACAGTCATCTGTGTTTGTCATGGCATGATGTCGGACAGCCATCTGTGTTTGTCATGGCATGATGTCGGACAGTCATCTGTGTTTGTCATGGCATGATGTCGGACAGCCATCTGTGTTTGTCATGGCATGATGTCGGACAGCCATCTGTGTTTGTCATGGCATGATGTCAGACAGCCATCTGTGTTTGTCATTGCATGATGTCGGACAGTCATCTGTGTTTGTCATGGCATGATATCAGACAGCCATCTGTGTTTGTCATGGCATGATGTCAGACAGCCATCTGTGTTTGTCATGGCATGATGTCGGACAGCCATCTGTGTTTGTCATGGCATGATATCAGACAGCCATCTGTGTTTGTCATGGCATGATGTCGGACAGCCATCTGTGTTTGTCATCGCATGATGTCGGACAGTCATCTGTGTTTGTCATGGAATATATCGGACAGCCATCTGTGTTTGTCATCGCATGATGTCGGACAGCCATCTGTGTTTGTCATGGCATGATGTCGGACAGCCATCTGTGTTTGTCATGGCATGATGTCGGACAGCCATCTGTGTTTGTCATGGCATGATATCAGCCATCTGTGTTTGTCATCGCATGATGTCGGACAGCCATCTGTGTTTGTCATGGCATAATGTCGGACAGTCATCTGTGTTTGTCATGGCATGATGTCGGACAGCCATCTGTGTTTGTCATGGACGTGGACCACGCTTATGAGGATATTGCACATCTGTGAGAGAATTAGGACAACCAGTCTGACAACTACTGTACAGAGGAGATGATTGGCACTTAGGCACAACAGATGACAGACAGCCAAGTTAGATGGTCATTGATATACACTGAGCACTGGTATTTAAACTAGATTTGGAAGCATTGACCAATGCATTATTGTGAGATGGAATTTTTGCTTTCATTTAATTTTGAGTTTAAAACCTCCCCAAAAGACAAATATGAACAGGAATGAGGTAGAAAACGGGGAAGGAGACAACCTTGTTTTGACCAACAGAAAACCTCATATCAACCATCAGCTAGGTTGCCATGGTTACAGAATAATGGTAATAAAATGGTGAAATAAATAAAGTAAAATGTCATGTACCCATAGTGACACTGCCATAACCATAGTAAAAGACTATTGCCATGATAATATAGTGAAGTATCTTGTAACCATCGCAACAACGTTAAAATTTGTCACAACAATACATGTAGTAACATGGTTAAAATATGCTGTAACCATAGCAACACTGTTAAAATGTATAACCATAGTAAGTTGGTTACTGTGTGCTGTAACCATAGTAATATGTTGCCATGGTAACATTGGTTTATGTGCTGTAACCAAATTAACATGACCAACAAGGTATGCCATAAACATGTTTAATTAACATGGTTGTATTCACCAATAAATGCTTTATCCTGTGGGGAAATATTCACTTATAAACTCAAAAGAAGTGTGTACATCGCACATACATAATTACTAAGTAATTACTAATTACTGAGTGATGCATAGGAAAAAATCTTTGAAAACTGGAATGATCCAAAAGCTGGGAGGGTAATTATCACGTGATGAGTTATCTCCCTCTAGTTCTAGTGGAAGACACCATGTGGCTTCAGACATGTATCATAGTGTTGAGTAAATATTAACAATCAATGTCGTGTAGGTTTTCATCTTCAAACATATATACAAGTCACTGCTGTGGCACATTATCTTGAGTCCACATTCTATACACTATAGAGCTGATTTATAATGCAGCCCATTTTATCCACAGCTATATATCTATTCAACACGTACTACTTCTATACCACACGTACACGTACTACTTCTATACCACACGTACACGTACTACTTCTATACCACACGTACACGTACTACTTCTATACCACACGTACACGTACTACTTCTATACCACACGTACATGTACTACTTCTATACCACACGTACATGTACTACTTCTATACCACACGTACATGTACTACTTCTATACCACACGTACATGTACTACTTCTATACCACACGTACACGTACTACTTCTATACCACACGTACACGTACTACTTCTATACCACACGTACACGTACTACTTCTATACCACACGTACACGTACTACTTCTATACCACACGTACACGTACTACTTCTATACCACACGTACACGTACTACTTCTATACCACACGTACATGTACTACTTCTATACCACACGTACATGTACTACTTCTATACCACACGTACATGTACTACTTCTATACCACACGTACATGTACTACTTCTATACCACACGTACACGTACTACTTCTATACCACACGTACACGTACTACTTCTATACCACACGTACACGTTCCATCAGTCCTCAAAACTCTTCAATTTCTATCTACTAATTGCCATGCAAAACACTCTGAACCAATAACATAAAGGATAATTCTCAATTGAGTAATTGTTTTAAATATTTTATTAGTGTAACATATTCAGAATAATCGTAGGGTGTTATTCGATGCCGCATTTTTGTTGTTGCTTTCAAAACAGTATATTACCCACACTGAGCATTTCGTGTATTAAAATGTTTCATATACACACATAATATAATTGGTATGTACCATGTCAGTGTGCTTGTGGAATAGCATACATTCCATAAAACAGTCGATGTCATAATTAGAAAATAAAAACGTAACTGTGATAACAAACCTATGAAATTGTCATGAACTTATATACAAATTTCAACAAAACCAAATAATTTAAAATGTTAACCATGGACATGAAGCGGACGTGGATTCACTCCCATTGCTTTGGGGAATCTATAATACAAGGTAATAAGGTATTAATGTCACATGATAAGATTCTTAAATCATAAATATTTTGGGTCAACAAATTGTGAGTGAAAGTTCTGAGATATGTTATACAGGTACTGCACAAGTTGAGGTACATAATGAGCAATATGAACAGAATTCACCTTAAAAATGGGACTGAAAAGGCAGGCAAATACAACTGGTCTGAACCAGATATTAGCATCTTCATTTAATCCAGCCAATTTCTACGTTCCCACTTCGAACCTGCCTTGATTTATCTGACCCCTTCAGTGTTCAAAATCTGAGGTGTAAATTTCACCTAACGGCAGAAGAACCAATCAGAACGCACACATCGATTGCGAGTGAAGGTCAGTGAAGTCACGTAGAGTGACATCATCCTCTATTATCGGCGTCTTTCCTCCCAATAAGGTGCCCACAATGTAGGTCAGCCAATCAATAACGCTCTTGTGCGACCCATTTCGAATTTCAAATACCTTCGAGGTCAGTGACGTCTCGTGTCTATTTATAAGTTATTTGAACATTGAAGGGGTCCAGATAAATCAAGGCAGGTTCGAAGTGGGAACGTAGAAATTGGCTGGATAAAATGAAGATGGATATTAGGTGAGTCAATAGATACTTTCTCATGGTCAAGGGTTGTCTGTTGGTCAACCATGTCAACTGTATTTGGATAAAGCACATGTATCCGGAGATATTTACAGCTAAATTTTCCTTAAAGCAACACAAATTGGAGAGAAAAGAAGCAATTAAAAACAGAGGCAAAAGAAATGTAATGGATGTAACATAGAGAAATTAGATGTAAACAAAAGAAGTTTTAAAGCCCTTGGGCAATTCAAATTTTTCAAAGAGAAAATCTGGAAATTTCATTGGTTTCATTTCATTTCATGATATCAGACAGCCATCTGTGTTTGTCATGGCATGATGTCGGACAGCCATCTGTGTTTGTCATGGCATGATGTCAGACAGCCATCTGTGTTTGTCATCCCTTACGGAATTGCAGCATGGACTGCAGTGCAGCATGGGCTGCATTCATGCTGGGATCATGCTGGATTTGCAGCATATGCTGCAATCATGCTGGGTTTCCATGCTGCAGTCATGCTGGAATCACTTTGATAAAATACTAGTCATACTGCATTGCAGTATATGCTGGAACCATGCTGGGTATCCATGCTGCAGTCATGCTGGAATCACTTTGATAAAATACTAGTCATACTGCATTGCAGTATATGTTGGAACCATGCTGGGTATCCATGCTGTGACCATGCTGGATTTACTCTGACAGAATTTCACCATACTGCCTCGCAGCATGTACTGCAACCATGCTGCAAATGCAGGCTGGTGTTACACTGGATTCACTCAGACATAATCTGACCATGCTTCATGGTCATACTGCATTGCCAGCATGTGCTGCAACCATGCTGCTGTATGGCTGACCTACATGTACATGTAGCCGTCCCATGATATGAATGAACTATTGCCCCGGTTATTCTCTACCAATCAGAAATCAGGTCAGCTCAAGTTTAGAGCCAGAATTCAAATCAGAATAACTACTAACCAGTACTTCGAACATGGTTGCCTGAAAAACATGGCTTGCAAGATTCTAGGGTGTGCCAAAGTACATAGACAAGAGCTATTTGCAATGTATTATCTTTATATTCTTATGTATAACCATGGAAGTACATGTACTTGGAAACTTGAAGGTGAGTGCAGTTACAGTTCCCTGCATGTACATAAACTTCATATTTGTCTGGAATATAAATCCCTTTGTTTCAATGGTCCATCTTGAAGTATTTATTGATGTCTGGATCTGTGAAACATGGTATCAAGTACATGGATAGGAAAAAATATATTACAACCCAACATATTTACAAAATATGCCAGAAAACTAAAGTTAGCTTTACTATTTGTGCAGACAACAAATTCAATGGCTTCCACCACCTGTGTCCATGCAGTGGAGCTATAACATTGTACAAGTACCCCATGTTTGTAGGTTATAGTTACCATGCTGGCACCATGCTGCAAAATCCCAGCATGGCTGCAGCATGCATACCTCTGTATGGGCTATAGCTACCATACTGGAACCATGCTGTGAAATGGATGCAGCATGCCCCCTGCCAGGCTTTAGCTACCATGCTGGAACCATGCTGCAGAATTCCAGCATGGATGCAGCATGGCCCGGCACAGCCTGTAACTATCATGCTGGAACCATACTGCACATGTGTAGCATGGATGCAGTATGATGGCAATGTACATTCTCAATACCATGCTGGAACCATGCTGGGAGAATTGCAGCATGGATGCAGCATGGCCCGGCACAGCCTGTAACTATCATGCTGGAACCATACTGCACATGTGCAGCATGGATGCAGTATGATGGCAATGTACATTCTCAACACCATGCTGGAAACATGCTGGGAGAATTGCAGCATGGATGCAGCATGGCCCGGCACAGCCTGTAACTATCATGCTGGAACCATACTGCACATTTGCAGCATGGCTGCAGTATGATAGCAATATACATTGTCAATACCATACTGCAGCCATACTGGGAGAATTGCAGCATGGATGCAGCATGGCTCTGCACAGCCTGTACCTGTCATACTGGGACCATACTGCAAAAATGCAGCATGGGTGATGCATGGTCATGTGCAGGCTGTAACTACCATGCTGCAGTGCAGCATGACCTTGGGCAAATTGAGGCTGTCATACTGTGATCATGCTGCTATATTCCAGCATGGATGCAGCATAATTTAAATAATTGAAACATGCTGGAACCATGCTGCAGCCAGGTTATATTCAATGGGAAATTCTCCAGCATGGTTGCAGCATGTACTGGCAGGATGCTGGGACCATGCTGCTATTCCATGCTGCGAACATACTGTAACTATGCTGGAAATATGCTGCAATTCGGTAAGGGTTGGGACACCCCTTATTTGGTACCCTTGTGAAAGCCAATGGAGACTGAGCTTACGATGTACTGTTTGGTTTCCATACCGCCTCCCACATTTAGCATTCTGGTGTTTCCTGGAATCATTGAAGTGAGTAAATCTTTCTTTTTGTGTTTCTTAACTTGAAAAGCTAGATTTTGTTCCCTGGTTTATACGGTGCAATATTAGGTATATCATGCCGATATTTTGGCACAGCATTGTCTTTTATATAGGTCACACATGACACTGACCGAATTTTTGTTCTGAATCAAGAAGTTAGTTTGATTGCATTCAAGTCTTTATTGGTTGTCCCATATCTCCCAACTCCTTGTCCCATGTCTCCCGACACTGTCCCAAGTCACCCCCAAAATACACTGAAATGAAATCGTCTCCACATCATAACACACTCGGTTTGGTGTCTTAAACACTGTGGCATGGGTATTCATCCCAGGTTGGTGCATGGTATGCATTGATTTGCACAACTAAATACTTTGGACCGGATGTGAAATAATGTGACGACACAAAAATAGTGTCCCAGGTCTCCCCACTCGATCTCCCCTACTGGGGTAAACTGGTGTGCGAATGCCGAAAGGAGTTACAAGTATACATACCTGGAACAGCCACATGGTGGATTCTAGTACCCTTGTAACAACATCCAAGTCATTGATGGAGACTAAACTCATCCCGACGGTTAAATTTGCATGCTTGGCATCCACCTCCCCTGGGGCAATACGCTTGTCATATTGCTTTAATAAACTTGACATCAGTTTTGCATGGGTAGAGGTAATTTCTCTGTAAAAGAAGTATATTACGGTGTGTAAAGTTTAACAATAAGTCTGTTGTGAACTGGCCAATAAAATATATTCTATGAAGACGAGGGATGCTCAAAAGTTTTACCGCCTTGTGGCTACTACCAACGAAATTTGTCGCAAATGCGACAATTGTGTCATTATCAGTTCCCACGTCGCCCGCTAATGTCACAACGATGTGACAAGAGCAAGCGACTCTGTCACTCTAACAAAGTGGTAGCGTCGCATTGTAGCAACAACTGTTGACATTAGCAGTTACCAGGCGACTGTCACTCTAAGAATAAGCGGGTATGTTGACGCTTATGATCACAACTGGGGACCAGTAATTATTTGATGCAAAAATATATAACACATGCTGTTGCGACAATTAGTAGTTGCTGCAGCTCACGCCGGACAGACATGACAGAAAAGTGGACGTTTTGACCTGAATACCAAAAATTTCTTGAACATCATACTTGCTCGGGACGATACATTTTCATGAAGTTGTGAGTTGGGATTCTACATGTATGGTGAGTTGTGACAACACATTATCATCCAAATTACTGTCGCTAGAAATCGGGCTGTGATCAAGCTTCAGTGTTAAAGGTAATACCTACATGTATGAATGCCGAATTTCACACTCTTATACTTCTTCAACTATAACTGCAAACCACAACATGTGATAGTCAAATTTCCTGTTTCCTATAAGATACATTATCTGGTCAAGGGGATAACGGAGCGTGTGAGTTCATTAAAAACGGTTGCCATAAAATTTACAGTAACCGACTATAGTTTTCTACTGCAATGAAGATGTGAGATTCACTTCCAATTATACAGTAAATATTACGAATTTACAGTAATTTACTGTAGCTTTTTACTGCAATAAAGTTGCCAGACATTTACAGTAAAATATACAGTAAATATTGCGAATTTACATCAGATGAATGTAAGATTTACATTAAATAATGTATTTTGAAAAATATGTATATTGTATAAGCTTATTCAGCAGTTTTGCTGTATTGGAACTATAGCATAATTTTTAGAAAATATTTACAGTCTAAACTACTCAAATTGATTCGTGATTTTCTGTCCGTGGAATCGCGAGACTCGTGGTTGTGGACAATTTTGCTTAGGACGAATTGGTTTGGGGTCTATCATTTCATCATAAACCGTGCTGTATATTTTATACTGTAAAGGTGTAAGACTGTTAAGGGCTGTTCCAGGAAAAATCCTAATTGGGGGGAGCGCTGTAGACGTACAAGTGTGACGAATCATGCGCCGTGAAATGTGGAACTAAATGTATTCTCCCTTTCAGTATGCATCCAAAATGGGATGCTGTATGTTCTCGACACAGGTTTATTTTGTTTTTCTGAATTTCTGAATATCTCGAAACAGAGCACACCACTGGGTTTCTTGTGCGCGGTGATGACGGGAATCTTTAAGTGGAACCTGATTTTCAGTGATAAATAGACTTTGTGAATGTTTTATTTGAACCCACATTTTCAACATTTTATCGAGCATTGTGTGCCAGGAATAGCCCAGGATGCATCTCCTGCAATCTAGGACCCCAGAGCTTCCGTATCCTGGGCGGCCCCTCTCCGACTCATAGAGCCACAGTACCATATTTATGTGAGCCATATACATGTACAAGTTGAATTAAAGCTCCGACGTGTGAAACACGGGTGAAGAGTATTTCCCCAGATAATTTTGTAACACATAATTTGGTACTCACAGGGCTTTAGATCTCCCCAATTTGGGCACACCCCCTATTAGGGGTGGCAATTGTTTATAGGATGGGACAGAGGGTGGGGCACATACCCCTGGAGGATGAGCAATCAGGAATCATCACTGGTAGAAGTGCCTCTGAGAAGGGATTTCCTCATCAATGGTCGAAACCCAGTGCGAGGCAACACCAACTTTATTTTGCGTTTCATGGGCCCACCGACATTAAAAAATCGAATAAAAATAAAATTTCAAATTGCCACTTCCTAGAAAAGTTTGAACATTTATTCCTGATTGAATGAATTAGGCTGTTGTATTCTATCTGAAACAATGCCAGCAAATAAAAATGCCAAACAACAAAAAACAGATACAGTACAGCCCTCGTGACAACACAAGTATACCGCGACAACACTGCGGGAACAGAGCCCGGCAAGGCTTCTAGGTTACCGCGGGACTGCCCAAGATTATATTATCAGCTGTGAAAAAAGTGCCGACAGCATACCACCCAATGACCGGTCATCGAGTTTTTAACAATGGCTGGCGCTCCATGTGGTCACTGGCTAGTCTCGACAGCATTGACTGGTGATTTACGGGTTTACAAAGGCTAGCGCTCCACGTGGCCGTGCATGAATACAGGCCAGCTTTGTGGATAAAAAACGTCCAGAAGTAAATCAAGATACATTACGGTACTCATTTAAATAAAATAAATGGTAAGTGTTCACAATCACGTGTGCATGTTTATCATTTTCCCAATGTTTGGACGGCCTGGTAATGGAGTGCCGGTAATTACCACTTTGCGAAATCTGTCGCCTCGAATGGAAATTTCTCAGAAAAGAGAGTGGCGTGAAAATGACATGCCGTTGTGGGTAGGCTACATTCCGTATGTAGGTTGACAGTAATGCGTGATCGATGATCACCGCTGTGGTATTTTTCAGCCTTGTTAATAGCTGCCAATCATTCCAAAGTGCCCAACGTGGGGCAAACATTTATATTTTAATGCTAATATTCAGTTTTGAGTGTTTCATGTCGAGTCCTGGTGTTCGGTGTCTTGTACATTTCAATTAATTAGCTGCCAATCATTCCGAGAGTCTTGCGGTTCTGTTTAACGCCAATCAAGAAATGTTCACAGTTATGAACGTTAATCTTTCAAATGCGCAATAAATCTGGTTTTGTTTTAATGCTATACTATCGGTATTACAAGTAAATTATTTCATTAATTATATATGCCATTGTCGCGTACATGTATGTTGATCTATTTGATGAAGATTAACTAAAATCCGGATTTCAACGGATTGCTGATTATGTGTCTGTTAATAAGTCTAATTTCTGTTGTTGAGTATCGCAATTGAGCATGATTACACGAAGGTGTCATACTAACCAGAGTCCTGTGGTCACCCCCTACATCCGACCGTCGCCAGCCGGTGAAACGGTGGTCAGCCGGTGGGGCTATTTTCGCAGCACAGGTTAGGTGGTGTTAGAAATTTGGATTTATTCACATTTCTTCGGAGGTCATGGGCAATATTAATGGATATTCATTCATGAGAAATAACAGTCGTCATTTCAATTGTTTGGTTACGTAGCAAAACATCTTATACTTAAAGATATCGTACGAACACGGGGAGCGATATCCTGTTTTCGAGCGAAATTTCGTTTTCAATGTGTTTTTATCACTAATAACTGACACTAATCGGTACATATTATCATGTGTAATTATTACCCATTCAATGCTGTTTGTATTTCACCCAATCTTCAATAGATTTAATTAGCGTAAGCATCTATATTAATTAACAAGCCACACCATGCGCTTCTGTTCAGGCTACGGTGAACAGTATAAAGGAAAGTTATACTGAGACGGTGGATAGCAAGTATATGAGACGGTGGTCAGCATGTGTTTACAAGTAGTAGTCTTCAAAATATATAAGCTTTTATTGAAGATTGTGTTGTACGGGCGGCCAAAACCGTAGCCAAGTTTACATGGCTTCATTCGTTCCTAGTAGGAACGAACGAAGCCATGTAAACTTGGCTACCAAAACCGGAATACTAACTTGAATTGGATTTAGCAGATTTAGCAGGGTTTGAACCGCAATATTTATACGAGCTTCCCCTGGGATACATGATTCTCGCTTTGTCCCTCCAAAAACCCTCTCATGACTGGAGTAGTATAGAAAGGACCGCTGGAGGTCCGTTTAGGGGCGATAACTCTGTTGGCACAATTCATGGTTATCTCCCCTGATTCGCACATTTCTGTCCCTAAATAAGACCCAATTTTCCCTTTTACTACTTATCAAATTGCCGTCACTATGACGTCACATCCGGTCACATGACATTCGGGTCACAGGTCACATCCGGGTCAAAAGTTCAAAGGTCAATTCCTGTCACGTGATGACCCAGTGCAGGATAAGACATGTTAGGTCCTTTCTGGCGCAGTGGACAATGTTAGTCCCAATGAGAAACCCACTCATGGACATTTGCGTTATAGGGTGTGGCCCCTTGTTTTTTCTGTCGCGAGCTGTAGAACACGACGGGAGGGGTCTCGAGGTCATGCGTTGAATTGTTTTTGAAAAGTTACTGTGCGCATGCGCACTGGGCAAGAAGCGCTGGGCTGGACGTTTTGGAGTCTAGATGAACCCATATTGGTCCGATTGGGTCTTGTGAGGTGTCATCGTGAAGCACTCAAGGTGGAGCGTCCAACTGGATGGGTGTGGGGTGGAACTGACGTCATTATGCGCATGCGCAGACGGAATTTTGGGAAAAGGGCATTGGAAGGGACGTTTTGGGGTCGAAGTGGACCATCCGTGGTCCGAATGGGTCGTGGGAGGCATCAGTGTGAAGCTCTCGTGGGGGACCATCCGACTGGACTAGTGTGTCGTCCGTTTTCATCATTCTACGCATGCGCAGTCTGGCCGTATTATAGAAAGCAGGCATTTTGGGGGTTCGTGGGGGTCTGTTGAGTGATTGAGGGACCATCCGTGGTCCAAATGGACCGTGTGGGGTGTCATCTTGAAGCTCTCGTGGTGTAGACCACGACTTGAAGGATGTTCATGTCATCTGTGACGTCATTGGTGACATCATCAGTACGAGGTCATGCGTTGAATTTTTTTGAAAAGTTACTGTGCGCATGCGCACTGGGCAAAAGCGCTGGGGTGGACGTTTTGGGGTGTAGGTGGACCCATAGTGGTCCGATTGGATCGTGTGAGGTGTCAGCGTGAAGCACTCGTGGGGGAGCGTCCAACTGGATGGGTGTGGGGTGGAACTGACGTCATTCTGTGCATGCGCAGACAGGGAATTGTGGGAAAAGGGCATTGGAAGGGACATTTTGGGGTCGAGGTGGACCATTCGTGGTCCGAATGGGTCGTGGGAGGTATTATGAAGCCCTCGTGGGGAACCATCAGCCTGGAATAGTGTGTCGTCCGTTTTCATCATTCTGCGCATGCGCAGTCTGGCCGTAGTATAGAAAGCAGGCATTTTGGGGGTTCGTGGGAGTCTGCTGAGTGATTGATGGACCGTGTGGGGTGTCATCTTGAAGCTCTCGTGGTGTAGACCACGACTTGAGGGATGTCCATGTCATCTGTGACGTCATGGTGACGTCATCAGTACGAGTAGTATTGGGGGTACGTGGGGGTGTGTTTGAGCGATTGAAGGACCATTCTTGGTCAGAATGCTTCAAAGTGAAGCTTTCGTGGTATAGACCACGACTTGAGGGATGACCACGTCATCTGTGACGTCATTGGTGACGTCATCAGTATGAGTAGTAGTCAAAGTGGGCATTTTGGGGGTGTGAAGGAAGGTATTTGGAGTAGAGATGGACCATGTTCGGTCCAAATGGCCCGGTTGGGGTATCCTAGTGAAGCTTTCTTGGGGTAGAGTCAGATTGGCGTGTTTTTATTGGAAATCGCGCCAATCTGCGCATGCGCAGTTGGGGTGTGGTAAGTAAAGGGGTATTCCGGAGGTGCCTGTGGGTGTGTTTGAGCGATTGAGGGACCATTCTTGGTCCGAATGCGTCGTGTGAGGTGTCAGCGTGAAGCCCTCGTGGTGTAGACCAGGAATTGAGGGATGTTCACGTCATCTGTTGCGTCATTGGTGACGTCATCAGTAGGAGTAGTAGCCAAAGTGGGCATTTTGGGGTGTGAATTGAAGATGTTTGGGGTAGAGATGGACCATCCGTGATCCAAATGGACCGTATGAGGCCTTATTTTGAAGTTTTCTTGAGGTAGCGTCGGATTGGACTGGTTTCTAGTCCGGTTTCATCATTCTGCTCATGCAGAATGGACCGTGTCGGGTGTCATCTTGTAGTTCTCTCCATGTAGACGACGAATGGTATGGTTTTTGTTGGAAGTCGCGCCAATCTGCGCATGCGCAGTTGGGGTGTAGTAAGTAAAGTGGTCATTCGTGAGGTGCGCAGGGGTATATTTGAGAGATTGAGGTCAATATCTCATCCAAAGATGGAGTGTATGGTGTCATGTTGAAGCTCTCGTGGTGTAGACCACGACTTGAGGGATTTCCATGTCATCTGTGACGTCATCGGTGACGTCATCAATACGAGTGATAACGAAAGCGGCAATTTCAGGGGTGCGTAGGGGTGTGTTTGAGAGACTGAGGGACCATTCTTGGTCAGAATGGGATGTCCGGCCATCTCCGGTAATATAATGGTCAATAAGCCTTTATCCGCCCTTTCAAAGCATCAAGAGGCGTCTCCGTGCCCTTTTGGCGCTTGGGGCATTTCCTTCAACCAGTTAATGTGGGTTCGTCCTTCATTTCGAGCGACACGAGCTCCGAGCGCTCAACTGTCCATTCCCGAGCTCCGAGCTCTCAACTGTCCCATCCCCGCGCTCCGAACGGCTGCGCTCCTCCCGAGCTCCAAGCTCCCGACTGCCCCATCCCCGAGCTCCGACTTCAAACACCCAACTGCCCCATACCCGAGCTCCGAGCTCCTAGCCCCCAACTGTCCCATCCCCGAGGTCCGAGCTCTTTCATATAAACACGACATACATCTGTGAAACCTTCATTATACGCCGGGTGCCCGTGGAGCCATGGTTTACGCATGTCACTTGTGTTCGAAGTCATTTTCCACGCCATTTAATCTACATAGACATTTGCTTTTCATACATAATAATCATATAGAGCGAAGCCGTCTCACGGAACGGAGTTCAGATAACGCGCAAATTCAACGCGAAGAACGATCAACACCTAAGTCACACACGAGAGTTAGAGCATCCCTATACCATGACGGTGAGCGGCCCTACGGGATGTGGAAAGACATCCTGGGTGATGAAGTTCTTAGAGGAAGGTTTGGCAACCCCAGCTCCGACACGCGTTGTTTGGTGCTACAGCCAGTGGCAGTCCGCCTACGAAACTACAAGATTACAGAATGTGAGCTTCGTCCCAGGGAGTCCTCACGATATCGATCAAGTGTATTTCTTCGATTCCGCTCAGGTCAATATAATCGTACTCGCTGACCTGATGAGTGCGGCCAAGGACAATTCGAACATCTATTCACCAAAGGATCCCATCATCGGAATCTGTCCGTCATCTATTTGACCCAGAATCTCTTTCCTCAAGAGAAGGCGTCCAGAGATATAGCCTTGAACTGCCAATACTTGTTGTTCTCCAATTCCATCGACAGAGCACAAATCCGTGTCTTTGGTAGTCGAATTTATCCTCAGAACATCGACCATTTCATGCAGGCATTTCAAGGCGCGACAAGTCGTCCGTACGGCAAACTGTTTGACCCACCTGTTACCCGGCGAGGGGTCACCACAATGTCATATACCCCTACATCATCCACCGAGTCCACACCTGGCAGCATCCGTCCAGCGGCAGCAACCCACCCTCATGCAGCGGGTCCCCTTCATACCATCAGTCCCGATGAAGCCAACTGTGAAGGACCAACCCAAACCCGTACAAGGGAATGAACACAACGTGAACTCGAGGCTATGGAAGGATTTGTTCAAAGAAAGTATGGACGCCGAGATGGGCTAGACGTTGGAGGCCACAAAAAAAAGTTTCACCACAAAGGGTATTCGAAAGAGGAAGCCGCAATTTTAGCCCATAACACATTGGTACCCAGATTACGACGAGCTTTACGTCAGCAGTATGTCGATCTCGTGACTCAAAAGGACCCGATCCATATGGAAATCGAAAAATGAATTTGAATTGTATGTTTCACATCACGCCACTTTTATATGATGTAGGTCACTTTGTCAGTTAATACGATGTTGACAAGTCAGAATACATGAACAATGTATGCACATGTATTTTTTCCAATGTCTCAACAAAACTTGAAATTTCCATAAAAATATATGAACATCAGCTGCAAGCCAATTTACATTGTAAACATAAATGGGTCTTTGTCACGCAATATTAAATTTCCATTCGAGTATGTTATATTTTTTAGACACTTTCATTTTGATAAATTGTTTCTTTCATTCGATTGTACCTGGATGTGAACGAAAAAGCAATTAATAATATACATGCAACTGGAACCCGGAGCCATATGATCAATTTGACAAACTGAACAGAACGATACAATGTTGGATCGTATAAAAACACATAAAAGTCGAGCCACACAGCAATGTCCGTGTATTGGCCGCATTATCGTCTGCTCTTGTCAAATCAGAAGTTAATTGTGCTGATCTCAGACTGCTCTTGTCCAAAGGGTTCCCCACTTGCCATTTTTCAAATTTTCCTACAACAGTGTGATTTTGGTTCTTTTGTACATGTATACCGTAGTTAACCGGTTCACGGAAATGCCCCAAGTTCCGAAAGGGCACGGAGACGCCTCTCTTTGAAAGCTTATCTGGGGTCGCATTGACCTTGGAAAGGGGATGTAGACATAGGGATCGTAAATTGATGTAAAGGCAGCTACGACCCCTCCCGCGCTGGGCCGTCACGTGACCGGAAGTGACCTTTGACCTTTTGACCCGGATGTGGCCTGTGACCCGGATGTCACGTGACCGGATGCGACGTCACAGTGACGTCAATTTGATAAGTAGTAAAAGGGGAAATTGCGTGTTATTTAGGGGAAGAAATGTGCGAATCAGGGGAGATAAACAGGAATTGTTCAAGCAGAGATATCGCCCCTAAATGAGACCCAATTTCCACTTTATATACTACTGACTGGGTAATTCTACCATTGTGGTATATATTTTTCTGTCGTGGTACAGTTAATTGCATGTGCCGGGAAAACTTTACATGATATTTGCTTGATGCGTTATTTCTTTGTACATTTACATATAATGATTAAACGATCCATTTTAGTAACTTTATGGTAATTTTATAGACGTTATTATGGCTTATTTGTCTGTCCTTAGAATAGTCATGCTGTCTACCTATGAATTATAATCTGTTAATTTTGGGTATTTGTGAGCAAATTAGGAACGAACATTGACTTGTGAAATGAAGTAAGGTAAGCGGAATTTTAAATTAGGAAAATGTCGAGTAATGTTTCCAAAGAGCCGTACCTTCACAGCATGCACCGTTACGATGTCACACCCATAAATCAGTGGAGTATATATTCCTTGGTTGATTGAAGGAACCTGATAGGATTCAACTCTGTTGATCTCGACATGGCAACTAACCTGCATACAACGAGACAATATTGCCCTCCAATAACAAATTTGTTAACTACGTTTCTGTCAACTATACCGGTACGTATACTATTTGGTAACGTAGGTCTTCTTGAGATTTTGGTAACAGAGTTTGACATTTTGGTAACGGAGATGACACAATTGTCGTCAACTACGTTACTTTTTGTCAACACCGTTAACTTTTTGTCAGCTATGTTACTAAGTTTTTCGAATTCACAAACTTAACTTTTCAATAAGAACCGGAACTCTAGGATGATTAGTTTAATCTTCAGCAGTCTGCAATACAGTCAAACAACTTGTTTGTCAAATACCGGTAAATCCATTAGCTTGATTTATTGTCGCTTTGGTGTAGATCAGACATTAGATTTACATACAATGTGAGCTGATATAACCGTTTTGTACCATAACCGTGAGAACACTCGTCTTTCTTCATATTTGCTGCAGACAATACAACCTGGTATCGTTAATCTTAACCTTATCACTGCTGGCTTTACCAGCTCGTCTTCTAACTGTCCGTAATGTAGTTGACACAAATATGCTGACGAAGAGTTATGTAATTCATATTAAACACAATTGTTAAATCTCCCGATGGTCGTATGGTGTTCTTATGATATCCATGTAACTACAAACACTAAAAACGTGCAAGAAAAAGACAATTCATTTTGGAAAATTTCCCTGTCCAAAATATACCGTATAATGGTAGAATGATGACTAGCCCTACGAGGAATGGACATGAACCGAAGGAATTTTTCCTTGTGTCCAACTTGTCAGAACAACGTACTATCCGTCTGACATTACGAGGGAACGGAATTTTCGGCAATATATAGAAGCAGATTTTTCTCAGAGCAGTGCAATTTTGCAAATCGTAGATCTGAACATTATTTGTGCATTTATATCCTGAAATTTTATGAAAATCCAACCAAAAGTTTGGTCAAATTCACCAAAACAAATGCCGTCACAATTTTGCATGTTAAAGTATGACTTCATAGAGGCCAGCCCCAATGTTACAACAATGCAAGCCCAAAATCATTGCGCTTTGAAAATAACATGCGACGTATCGGAGATTTTCTTTGGTTCTGGATAGATTTCCTTGAAATTTCAAAATAAAAATGTCTTTTGGTGGGTACAAGTCCTCAGAATCATCGTTGAAACTTTTTCGCTACTTTTCCAGAAATATTTTTTTTGCTGATCACCGTAGCACACTAGCTCGAGTCTTTGCTGGTTACCGTAGCATGCTCGTGCTGTTCACCGTAGCCTGTTTAGACGCACATGGTGTAATTTTTAATTAATATCAATGCTTCCGCTAATTAAATCCATTGCAGTTTGGATGACATACAAAGAACATTGAATGGGGAATAATTACGCATGATAATATACACCGATTAGTGTCAGTTATTAGTGATAAGAACAACTTGAAAACGAAACTTCGCTCGAAAACGGCATCGGTCCCCGTGTTCGTACGATATCTTAAAGTACAAGGTGTTCTGCTACGTAACCGAACGACTGAATTGACGACTGTTACTTCCCATAAATGAATATCCATTAATATTACCCATGATCTCCGAAGAAATGTAAAAGAAATCCAAATTTCTAACACCACCTCATCTGTGTTGCGAAAATAGCCCCACCGGCTGACCACCGTTTCACCGGCTGGCGACGGTCGGATGTAGGGGGTGTTAACTGCGGTGATCTAACGAGAACCGATGTGCCCAACGTGATATGCCTGCCCAAGTAACCGAGATGGTATCCAAACTTGCTAAGTACTTGGAACCCGGTATTGTCGCTTGTGACTTTTTATATATATTTTTACCATTATTGGAGCTCCGGACTCATCAGTTTACATCATCAACTAACGCTTTGAACCATATATTTCAAACACAACCATAAAAAGTAGATAATTGTTAAAAGCTCATCAAAGTAACAATTCTTCTCTGACATAGAATGTAAACAATTCCTATTGTTATTTGACCTCATCTTAAAATATTCTTGTTTCTGTATGCGATCTTAAATCTGTCGCGCATGTCAGACTGGCGACCAATCACAATCCAGCCTCAACAGGCGAAGAGGTGCCTATTGGCGCTTTCCATTTGGAGGCAACGCCTATGGAAGGCCAAATGTCCAAATAATCAGAAACTCACAGTTACTGAATCGAAAACCTAAGTTTTCAAACAGAAAACTTAAGTTATCAAAGAGAAAACCATGGTTTTCGAATCGAAAACTTAAGTTTACGGTCGAAAACCTAGGTTATCTACCACATAACCCCGAGTTTCTCTTTTCCTAACCTCGAGTTTCTATTTCTCAACACCGAAAATCACAGTTGTCACTAGAAAACTTAAGTTATCAAACCGAAAACCTAGGTTTTCGAATTGATAACTTAAGTTTACGGTCGAAAACCTAGGTTATCCAGCAGACAACCCCGAGTTTCTCTTTCAATTTCGAGTTTCTCTTTTATTTTTGGACATTCGTGTAGAAAACTTAAGTTATCAATCGATAACTTAGGTTTTCGAATTTGCGATTGTCGTAAAGTGAAACTCGACTAACTAACTTCGAGTTTCGACATCCGGGTACTATGGGTTTCGAGCCCTTTCCCACATACTGACTGATTAAAACGTCAGACAGAACCACAAAAT
Organism: Hanleya hanleyi; assembly: GCA_036873755.1. Classification (NCBI taxonomy): domain Eukaryota; kingdom Metazoa; phylum Mollusca; class Polyplacophora; order Lepidopleurida; family Hanleyidae; genus Hanleya; species Hanleya hanleyi. Next base: position 28,222 of record JAVTVY010006877.1, read on the forward strand.
CAACATGTATTCAACAAAAGGATAACTGAGATTATTTATTCAATGTAGACTATCCTGTATGTCCGAGCCTACATGTAGTTTATACAAGCATTATCAAAGACTGGGTATTGATACTCAGAACTAGTCCTTTAATCAGTTTAATAGCTATATATATATGCTGCAGACTGAATTGGGGGAAATAATCTAGTTGAAATTCAGCTATCCGGTCATGCTGACTGACCGACATAAGACAGGTTAATGTAATTCACACCAGCAAAGCACATTCAGTGATATGTAGATAGCTACTTCGTTGACACACAAGCTGTCTCTTGGTCAACAGCGATTACTACAGGCATACGGTGAATGTTATATCTGTGTGAGCAGTTTGATTCCGTATAATTAATTTCGCCACGTGGTTCTCTCTGCATTTCTGATTAGTCAACAATCGGAAAAGGCGCCAAACCCAAAGTACCCGGATATCGAAACTCTAAGTTAGAAAGTCGAGTTTCACTTCACGACAACCATCAATTCGAAAACCTAGGTTATCGATTAGAAAGTGTCCAATAAAAGAGAAACTCGGGGTTGTCTGCTAGATAACTTAGGTTTTCGACCGTAAACTTAAGTTATCAATTCGAAAACCTAGGTTTTCGGTTCGATAACTTAAGTTTTCTAATCACAACTGTGATTTTCGGTGTTGAGAAATAGAAACTCGAAGTTAAGGAAAGAGAAACTCGGGTTGTGTGGTAGATAACCTAGGTTTTCGACCGTAAACCTAAGTTTTCGATTCGAAAACCATGGTTTTCTGTTTGATAACAGAAAACTTAGGTTTTCGATTCAATAACTGTGAGTTTCTGATTATTTGGACATTTGGCCTTCCGGCACAGTAAATGGAACGTGCACAATCGAGGCATTGCCAGCGGCCACGCCGACTACGCGAAATGGAAAGCGCCCTATATTCAGTGGCGGCCAAGTTCAAGGGCGAGATCGAAAATATGGCCATGAATTTGACGTGCCCGCATTAAAGCAGGAGCAACTGCAGATGCTTTCTTGCATGCTACGTAAAAGACACTGTATAGCCATTCTTCCTACCGGCTACGGGAAATCTTTATGTTGCCGAGTGTACGCACGAGACGCAGAAAAACCCAACCTCCATGCAGGCGGCTGATGAAGTTCTTGTTGTCGACTCCAGTCCATGAGCGATCACCGAAGATTATTATTTGCTCCCCGTTGCTCGCTTCAATGACAGACCAGGTGAAATGATCAAGGGATATTTCTTGCACTGCTGGATATATAGGTACGGTTATTTTGTTTCATAAAATCAGTTCATAACTGCATCGCAACAACAACGGCAATTAGGAGATTAGCCATCACGCTATACTACGAGGCGTCTCATTGGGCGACTATTTGACCCGGAAATTATTTGATTCGGAGTTCATCTGACGGAACTGTCCCAGATCTTAATTAGCGACATGTCAGATATAGGAGCGGTTATTAAGTCTGAGTTTTAATCAGATTGTCCTATGTTATCAGTACATACGATAGACCATCTAAAATTATTGCTGGAATTTGAGTAGGGCGCAGGTAACTGTATGCTGAGCATGTTTTTACACATACGAGCTTCAGATCCCGCATTCAGTAGATAGCCGTCGTCCAAGTTGTATTTTCCAATACATGGATGACTTTGAATTGGATTACCGTAAAGTATATTGAATCTAGCTATAATTCTACCATGAGACTTGAATATTTGAGACTCAAATTAACTACCCTATAGTATACAAGTATGTGATGTAGTGTTAGAAAAATATTGTAGGTAAAAGATTACGGTACCAATATAACGTCCAAATTATTCTAGAGTGAATCATATATATCTACACTGTTTGGCCAAGATGTGAATTAACGTAAAGTAATATCGTGAAGTGCTTATCTGAAATCGATTGGAAAACCCTTATGTTTATTTTTCAAGATATAATAATAGTGTCATCGCATGGTCCCGGATTGAAACAATGACTTATTCCAACCGAGAAGTCAAATGGCTTTACCCCGCACTCTGATAGTTCTAACATCACCAATTGGGCGCGCAGTCACGATTCATCGAAACCCTCTCGCGATAAGAGTGTGATGAAAGTTTTTCAAGGACGTGAAAACCATTGAAGAGCTGTGAATGTATTTTCACACGTAAAGCCTAATCCTGTAATATCAGAATTGTAAAATATTAAATCTGTGAACGTTATTCGTGAATATGAATGTGACATGAGCAGTGTGACTAACGTCACAGGACCTACGAAGTGGAGTAGGCATTAGAACTCGAACGCGAACTGAACTCTTGGAAATCCCCACCCCCAGTTGAAATCCTGCCTGTATTAAGATGGGAACCGCCCAAGTCAGAATCGCCAATGATTTTCATCAAAAATCACCAGAAATTTTCATCAAAAGTAGGTCAGCTCAGAACTTGTTCGTAACAGTCTTCTAATGCGCCTTCATTTTAACTAAAGGAAACAGATTGAATAATAAAGGTTCAGTAGATTTCAAGCTTTAGTGTGAAAATACATTTACATCTCTTTAATGTTTTTCAGTGCCCTTGTCCAGGATGAAAACAACGTTTTGAATCACATTATTTTCCCAACAATACAACATATTTTAATATATAGTACTATAGTAGAAAGGTTGCATTTATGTAGTTTACGGTAGTTCAACTCAAGACCAACACCTCTGCACAAGATAATAATGATTCTTTGTCATTCTCCTGAGCATAACCGGTACAAAGACGAATAAATAGGATTTCTACATCACATTGTTATCTAGATATATGAGACAACACATTTTGGGTATCGGCAATCTGATGAATGTACTATTCCGGTTTTCTTATTTCACATTATACTCTATGGCAGTTGATCGGTGATTTTCTTCATTGATAAACGTTAAATCACCTCGGCTTCGTTGTGTGAATCGGAATTGCATTGCTGTGACACACCAACACACTCCGTGGCAGTGATTCTGTATCCCCTAATCAAGGAATCAAAATGGATCAAGATTTGAAATGACAAGAAAAATTTAGACATATTTTGTTTACACATGTAATTTTTTGTTTAAATTATATCCAAGTGTGATATATAGGTCTAGTCAATATTCAAGAGGTACAAAAAAACTCAAGTTATCATATTTCCACATCATGATCAAAGTTACGTTATCTAGTTAAATTCTACCAAAAGAAGACCCTTTAAACATGCCGTCATGGCTTTGTTTCGCCCTCAGTAAACTGTTATCATTGTCGCTTACACAGACTAATCTGAAGGATGATACCACATCTTTCTTTCTTCTGCTGGGTTATTGCACCAGACTGACTTAATTGGTTGATGTAGGATATTTCACCATCAGTGTGTAATCTGACCTGAGTTTGAAGCCTGCTGTGGTCAGTGATGAAATGTTTGGATGTGAAATAGGATACACGTTAAAGGCCACAGTTTACATGTATCTATAACAATATACTGAATTGTGTGTATTAAGGCTGGCATAGCGGTGTAGATAAATGCACTAACAAATGATGGAAAATTAGCATTTCCTATTTCATAAAAACAATTACGGATGGCATATCCCACCACTGTGTATACAGTGAAACATACAGCCAATGCTTCCCGATGGGCATGACAGTGTACTCGCTGAGCCATCAATAAATAATAAAAAAAATAATTATAAATCAAATTTTAATCAGAATTCGGTCAACTCAGAACTTGCTCGTAACAATGCCCTAATGCACGTTCATGCCAAAAATCATGGTTCTAATGTCAACGGTTCTCCTTATTTTGCCGACGAAAGGATTCGGATGGACTGACTCACTCATTACCGGACAATTTGCGATCTGTAGCCTACTTCGTAGGAATATACATGCCAGCGTTGTGGGCGTTTTCATCGCTAGTATATTATAAATGGAGTCGTGCGTCCCTCTGTGCCACTGCGGGGGGCGGGGGGGAGAGAATTTTGCTTAATGTCACACTAGTAGTATATAAAGGCGATTTCAAGTATTATTTTCCAGGGAGGTAACTCTTGATGCCCTTTTTTCCAGGTTAAAGTATAGGGGGCGCCACATCGTCTTTCACCTCTGTGGCGCTCTGGCGCCAGGGGGCGCCACCAGCTCAAGGTCACGTGGAGGTCAACAGTAGTTCCGGCAACCTTTAACCTTTGTATTCCTCCGCGGTCTGGTGGTGATGCCGTCACTTACGCGGACAGAAAGTAGTCCCATGTCAACCAAGTGACTTCCAATGTTAATGTATACGGGGAATGCCTAAAAAAGAGTATGGGAATAGACGTTTTGTGACCGGGGTGGGTCCCTAGTGGGCCGAATGGGTCGAGTGAGGTGTCAAAGTGAATGGGTGGGTGCATGTAAATTTAGGATTTTTTTCCGAAAATATAAAAAGCGAAACACGGACTTTACCCCTAAAATAGGGGAAAACCCCTATCAACTCTAGCCAAAAGGGCTAATATCGGTCCCCGGGCTTATCAGGGCCTGCCTATCAAGTCAATGGGGTGGGTGCATGTAAATTTAGGATTTTTTTCCGAAAATATAAAAAGCGGAACACGGACTTTACCCCTACAATAGGGCGAGAAAAACACAATGGGAGGGGTCCCGGAGCGAATCGGTGAAATTTTTGGGAAAAGTCACCGAGGTCTGTATATAGGCTCATACTGGTTATATGGGGGGAGGGGTGGTCAATTTTTTTTGTGGGTGTTACTATGGGTTGTGGGGTCTCGTTTTTCTCGTCTCGTCGAGAAAAAGCAATGAAGGGTCCCGGAGCAAATCGGTTAAATTTTTGGGAAAAGTCACCGAGGTCTGTATATAGGCTCATACTGGCTGTAAGGAGAGGTGGTCAATTTTTTGTGGGTGTTACTATGGGTTGTGGAGATCATGAACAACAAGTCTCACTTCCCGAGAAAAACACAATGAGAGGGTCCCGAGCGAATCGGTGAGAATTTTTTGGGAAAAGTCACCGACGTCTGTACCAGGCTCATATAGCTCCATGCGGCTATATGGGGGTATAGGTTCAACCTGGGAAATTCACACACGTTCATTGTGATATGGGTTGTTTGGATTTGTTTTTCACGTCTCGTCATTTAGAACACGATGGGAAGGGTCTCGGAGCGCAACGGTGAAATTTTTGGAAAAGTACCATATAGCCCATATAGTCCCATACCGGCTATATGGGGGTATAGGTTCAACCTGGGAAATTCACACACGTTCATTGTGATATGGGTTGTTTGGATTTGTTTTTCACGTCTCGTCATTTAGAACACGATGGGAAGGGTTTCGAAGCGGAACGGTGAAATTTTTGGAAAAGGCCGGGTAGGTGAATGGAGTCCACTTGGCTCATACTGGCTATATGGGAGGTATAGGTTCCAGCCTTGGAAGATTCACTTTTGCGTTCATTCTGTGAGTATGGGTTGTTTGGTTTGTTTTCACGTCTCGTCATTTAGAGCACGATGGAAGGAGGTTTGAAGCGAAACGGTGAAATTTTGAAAAAGTACCGGGTAGGTGTGGATAGGTCCATATAGCTCCATACTGGCTATATTGGAGTATAAGTTCAACCTGGGAAATTCACATACGTTCATTGTGATATGGGTTGTTTGGATTTGTTTTTCACGTCTCGTCATTTAGAACACGATGGGAAGGGTTTCGAAGCGAAACGGTGAAATTTTTGGAAAAAGTTCACCAAGGCCTGGGTAAGCCCATAGGCCTATACTGCATGGCTATGGGGTATAGGCCCATACGGGGTGGACGTTTTGGGGTCTAGGTGAGCTCCTAATGATCCTATGGTGTCGTATGAGGTCTTATTTTGAAGCTCTCGTGGAGGAGCATCCGACTGGACTAATAGTTCGTCCGTTTTCAATATTCTGCGCATGCGTAGTCTGGCCCGTAGTATAGAAAGCAGGCATTTTGGGGGGGTATGTGGGTGTGTGTTTGGGGTAGAGATGGACCGCTATGGGTCCGAATGGGTCGTGGAAGGTGTCAAAGTGAAGCTTGTGTGGGGTAGAGTCAGAATCGCGTGTTTTTAAAATGCAAGTCGCGTCAATCTGCGCATGCGCAGTTGGTTGTATTAAGTCAAGTGGCCATTTTGGGGCAGTGCAGGGAGGTATTTGGTGTCGAGATGGACCATCCTTGGTCCGATTGTGTCGTGGGAGGTGTTATCTTGTAGCTCTCGGGGTGTACATCCAGATTTGAGGGATGTTCGTCATCTGTGACGTCATCGGTGACGTCATCAGTAGGAGTAGTAGCGAAAGTGGGCATTTTGGGGCAGTGAAGGAAGGTATTTGGTGTAGAGATGGACCATCCATATCTGTCACCATATCTTTGTTGTGTTATACCACATCTGTCCTGCATTATACCATATATGTCCTGTATTATACCATACCTGTCCTATGTTATACAATATCTGTCCTGTTTTATACCAAATCTGTCCTATATTGTACCATATTTGTCCTCTATTATACCATATATGTCCTGTATTATACCAAATCTGCCCTGTATTATACAGTATCTGTCCTGTATTATATCAAATCTGTGCTGTATTATACCAAATCTGTGCTGTATTATACAATATCTGTCCTGTGTTATACCATATCTGTGCTGTATTATACAAAATCTGTCCTGTATTATACAATATCTGTCCAGTATTCTGCAATATATGTTCTGTATTATACCAAATCTGTCTGTATTATACAGTATCTGTCCTGTATTGTACCATATATGTCCTGTATTATACCATATCTGCTCTGTATTATACAATATTTCTCCTCTATTATACCATACCTGTGTTGCACTATACCATATCTGTCCTGTATTGTACCATATATGTCCTGTATTATACTATATCTGCTCTGTATTATACAATATTTCTCCTCTATTATACAATATTTGCCCTCTATTATACCATATCTGTGCTGCATTATACCATATCTGTCCCGAATTATACCATATCTGTGCTGTATTATGCAATATCTGTCCTGTGTTATACAATATCTGTCCTGTATTATACCAAATCTGTCCTGTTTTGTACCATATTTGTCCTGTATTATACAATATGTGTTCTGTATTATACCAAATCTGTGCTGTATTATACAGTATCTGCCCTGTATTATACCAAATCTGTGCTGTATTATACAATATATGTTCTGTATTATACCAAATCTGTCCTGTATTATACAGTATATGTCCTGTATTATACCAAATCTGTGCTGTATTATACCATATCTGCCCTGTATTGTACCATATATATCCTGTATTATACAATATATGTTCTGTATTATACAATCGGATAGCCGTTGTCGTGAATAACAACAAGTTCAGCAATGTTCATACAGTTTATTATCCCCAATGTTACATCATACCCAGGCTGGGGGAGCCGCCCTGGGCATGTTTAGTATGTTCACAGCAAAACAAATTGAAATATCCAACACCATGTTTTATTAGTTAACGCACCGTCACATTAGGTACAAGTGTTTACTGAGCTCAAGTCAACGATCAGCATGTAGACATATAGAGTATGTACGGCATGTTCTGGTATTCATCAGTGCACGGGTGACGCATTCAGCCGAGGGGGTCGGTCAGCTTGGTAACGAAAAACGTAACATTGGTCACCCTCTCCACTGTCCACTTGGTGTTGGGGCGTTGTTGCTGGGCCCATTCCAAGGGATCCACGGTGTAAGGACCATAGTATAACGGGTTGGGTTTGGATTTAACTTTGAACTGTTTTTATTGTGCCATTTATGGACTTACCTGAGAAGCCGTGTGTTATCAAGTGACTCATCTTATGTGGATTTACTTACATTTGATCGCGTGTGTATATGTCAACGACAACAGACATCATCACCCCAATAAACTTGGATGAACTCTATCACATTGTTTGAACTGATCACCCAACATAACATGGACTGTATATAATATTTTGGGGAGAGGCTCCCGGTGTGTTTCCCTCGGCGCCATTATCCCCGACGATGTATTGGTCATGTGACCCCGAAATAGTTCTCCTGAATTCTAGGCTAATTGTGCTATTTCATTGTAAATAACTGTTTTATTACTTTAATTGATCTTCGAAATGCTAATGTGACATAATATTGTGACGTAAAGTGCTAAATTTAGCAGTCTATCATTGGTACTATTTCGCATGTCGGGTAGTTCGGTGCACTTTGTGAGTTGGCTTCAAAGCGTCAGTAGCAACGTCAGTGAAGGCGGTAATTTCAAAAGTGTTCATCACGAAACCAAGTGCCAAAAGTATGTGAATTTCATTGTTATATTTATTGGAATTATTATAGAATTTATTGAGAATTTTTGGTTATTGTTTAAAGGCCTAAAACTGCAGAAATTGATCATAGAAGAGGCTGACAAGCACTGAGCAGTTTTGTATTACTACAACATGTTGGCGGTCGGCGGTCTGGAATATGTTTTGTCGAATTACTTTTAATCTATAGTTGTACGTTTTGGGCCGAACACATAATTATTAACTTTGATATAAAGGAGCACCAGATCCAGATGATCAACCCTGACCGCATCCGATTAATTAGTATAAACAGTAAATTTCGTCATTATGTAGTGCCGGTCTGAATCAGGTCTAGAGAAATACTCTATGGTCATTGGTCAGTTACGTCACGTGGTACGATTTGAGGGTTATAAATAGAAGCGCAGACCTCAGGTTGACAGATAGTTCAGCCGGTGGCTGACGTTAATGATCTCAGCTTCTAACATTGGGTCCCCATTTGGGAAAGGATTTACGTGGAATTTAGGTACATATAATAAAGGATATATGCATAATACATGGATTACGTCCCCTTCAGTGTAATTCAATACCATTGGATATATACAGCTATAGTGAATACATGAATATAGCCCATACTGGACTATATTGAATACATGTATACAGCCTATATTGGATTACAGTGAATATATTATACAGCTGATTATTGGATTATATCCTACTGTATTGTGTGTCATTCTGCCAGAGCTATCTCCCACCAACCTGAGGTCTGAGCCACGCCATCTCATATATATTTTTACAACATATTATTATTAAAGATTCTATTCTCTGAGGTTATTGAAATATACACTATATCGGCCAGATCCTGTTGTTGTTTGTTCATTGAGTGTGTGGATTAACCCGGAGTATATAGGAGCTTACACTGGTGGCAGAAGTGGGATACTAGAGTTCAAACTAGTATCCAGGAAACGTCTCTCATAGCTCAGCGTGGTGGAAAACAAATTATTGAATTGATTCAAAATGGCAGAAAGCCCAGCCCCAGAGATTCAAATAAAGAGCAAAGCTCCTGAAAACATAGGACTAGGGGACGAGGATGAAATTGAATATGAGGAGGATTTCGAAGGGAATGATGACATAGAAGATGGTAATGAGCCTCAGGTAGTTTTACATGATCGTGGGGATATGCATAGGTCGAGTCGCAGACCTCGCAGGCATTATGGAGGTGGAGATGCAGGATATGCTAAAATGAAAATCAAGCCAGAGGCATATGATGGAAAATCATACTGGCAGGAATATTTCTCGCATTTCTTAGATTGCGCGGAATTGGGGAGGTGGACGGAAAGGGAAAGGGCCTTAACTCTGTCTGCCAGTTTGCGTGGACCTGCCCGAACCTTTTACATAGGATTGACTACGGATGAGTGAAGGTCATTTGAAACCCTGTCACAGAAACTAGAGGATCGATTCGGCAGCAGCCGACAGCAAAGTAGGTGGCTGGCTAAATTAGAAGCCAGACAACGTCAAGTCGGAGAGTCTATTGCTGAATTGGGGGATGACTTGCGTCAGATGGCCCAAAAGGCCCATCCGAAATTGGACCTGGAAGCTCAGGAAACGATAGCGCTTAATCAGCTATATAAATGCTTGTCGGTGGAAATGAAATGTCGCTGTTTTGACAAAGATTGTCAATCTGTTGGAGAAGCCGTAGATATAGTGGAACGTTTCGAGGCTTTCGTTAGCGATAAAGAAAAGAGAAAACCTGTAGCCCGTGCTGTGGCCGGAAATTTATCAGGTCAGGAAAACTCCAACAGCAGCATCACTGTTGACGCAGGCACATACAAGCAGTTAATGGAGCGACTAGAGAAATTAGAAAATAATCGAGGCCCACATGCCTATGGTCAACAAAGGAACTTCAATAGTGGTACCAGTGGGCAATCCCAGAGGAATACTGGAACATGTTACATCTGTAAATCATCCTCTCATTTTTTTCGAAACTGCCCAATATATAGGCAGTGCAATGGAAGTCGTCAGGATCTTCAGGAGTCGTTTCCGAGGCAGCAGCAGGGAAACGACAACCCGTCAACTCTGTAGGCGGTGGGTTGACGGAGGAAAATAGGCCCGAGGGAAATCCGCACTGTATGTTGGGTGATAAGGATAGTTATATATAGGAAAATGTACATGTATCAACCACTCAGCAATTTCAGGAAATTAATACACAACGGGGAACAATTCGAACTGGACAAGTCGGGGGTGACATTGGAAAATGGGACAATGGATTCTTCGTTAGTGTCCAAATTAATGGGCTAGAGACGCCGGCTAAATTTCTTGTGGACAGTGGTTCAACAACGACACTTCTTTCGAGAAATATTTTTGACAAGATATCTGGGGATGAACAGCCAGATTTACAGTGTTGGGGTAAAAGTATCCTTGGTGTAAATGGGAATACTATCTAAATTCATGGTCAGGCAGACTGAGGGAATACTTGGCCAGGATTTCTTGTTGCGGCATGTATTGGAAATTAATTACAGATGTCTGAAACTCAGGACTGGTACAGGTGACATACCATGCTGGATAGGTGCCGAGGCGGAAATGACGTGTGACATTCGGGTCCGTGCGACCACAATGTTGCCAGCAAATTCTGTTGCCTGGGTTCAAGTGGACATACCAAAGAAGGAACATCTTGCTACATCAGGGTTAGTTGAGCCATCTGATAGTTTCTTTCAGCAGCATAATGTACGTTTAGCGAGTGGCATTATAGACACAAGGTCACATGTGCAAAATCTAAAACTGGTCAATTACAGCAATACGGATATCAGCTTACAGCCTAACACTAGGCTAGGAACGTGTGAATCTTATTATGACATGGAACCTGAGGTTCAGTCTAGGTCTGTACTCACGGAAAACGAGGGAGATAAGCCAGCATCACAGTTACTCCCCGATTACTTACAGGATATGTGGAAGAGAAGCTCTGTTCACTTAAACGACAGTGAGAAGGAACAACTTGCGGCACTCTTAGTGAAGTATCAAGCTGTTTTCGCTAAATCGTCAGATGACCTTGGTAAAACTGGGAAAGTGAAACACAAAATACACACAGGTACAGCACTCCCCATTCGACAACCTCCGAGAAGGTTACCATTAGGAAAACGGGAAATAGAGAAGCAAGAGATTCAGAAAATGGCGAATAGGGGTGTGATTGAACCCTCAAATAGTGCCTGGGCTTCACCGATTGTATTGTGCACAAAGAAGGATGGGTCAATACGCGAATGTATTGATTATCGCCGCCTCATTGATGTGACTCAGAAAGATGCGTATCCTCTCCCACGTGTGGACGAGTGCTTGGATTCTTTGGCCGGAGCAAAATGGTTTTCTTGTATGGATCTTAATTCCGGATTTTGGCAGATTGAAATGGCTCCCGAGGACAAGGAAAAAAACAGCTTTTTCAACGTCCAGTCAGGGCCTCTGGCACTTCAACGTTATGCCATTTGGTC
>JAVTVY010006878.1:0-41200 GCA_036873755.1 Hanleya hanleyi
ATTTACCTGTGTCTGCACGGCGATGAGTACATGTATAATCAACACAGGTAAAATCATGCTGGCCGAAGGTGAAAACTGGACACCACTAGATATTTTGGCCATCCTTTTTCGTCTTTGTCTTATCGATAAATTAAAGGCTCCAATTCGTTTTCGATGCACACCTGTTTCTACACCCATTTTGTCTGATCATTTAGTATATCATTTAGTAATCTATAGTGGTTGTCTACCTCCAAATTCAGTGTCATTTCACGCCGCCAAATTCAGTGTCGGACATCTATAAGTGCATGATTTTATCAAATGATTTTTATTGGGAAGAACACGCAAAAATACGAGCGAGTTACAGGTTCCTGTCTTGTATGCTTGAAGCAGGGAGAGTAACATATTTTTATACTTATTTCCGTAAACTTTATTTGATATATTCAATACATCACGAGAAATGGTCTTTCAAAGTGGGTTGGTTGTCGGTGCGAATTATCTGTCGGGATCGATAGCGGGAAAATAGGACGCTAGCAATTTGCGTTGATGTGAAACAAACTGTATTTTTTATAACAGTATTTTCGTTATTTTTGGCAAATGGCCGTTATAATAGCACAAATTCTAATGCTGAAAAATTGGTTGCGTCCCGTGCGGGATTCCAACCACCGACCCCAGAGTCAGGCACCTAATCGCCAGCACTGTACGTCGGCGATCTAAACCACTCGGCCAACGGGCCTCCCACAAAATAGGAGGTAGTTGACCGATAGTCTTGAAAGCGAACATACAGTACCCCTCTGATGATCGTAATGACACATCTCCCACAGCTGAATAGGAATATATATTTTTGTCATTTGGAAAATGATCGTATAAAAGTATTTTCGTTATTTTGGGATTACACTATCTTAGAATAGCACAAATTCTAGCGCTGAGTCCCGTGCGGGATTCGAACCAGCGACCCCAGAGTCAGGCACCTATTCGCCAGCACTATGTCTGCGATCTAAATTTATATTTTTTATGTTATTGGGTTATATTCTCTCGACAGTGTTATATTTGTTCACAGTGTGTTAGTATTATGTATGAGAAATAATAGCATTTCCGGTTTTACGACTGTCGAAAAATATGTAAATTTGTTCATTTATTGAACAGATTTGCAAGCGATTGTTGGGCTTTTTTTATGACTAATGGAAATCACTGTGCATCATAAGTACCGGTACATTTTTTATGACTAATGGAAATTACTGTGTAAATCATAAGTATAGTTTGAAAAGTGCCGCATGAAGTTAAAATGCGACTTTGCTTAGCCGAAATGATAGAAAAAAAGCTTTGAAAAATGAACAAAATAGTGGTTTCGAAGCGATGCCTATATGCAGCTAAAGTGGAGAAAGCTGACAGCCACGTCTGACGACGACACGCAATATGTCGCTTCTCCTGGAGCGAACCGCCACCTCGCTGAGCGATCCAAGCGGTAGGCCCCTACGCCTGGCCGAGATTGTATGGAAAGCCATCAGTGTCATAACTTCTGGTTTCTCACACGGGGTAATTCTACTTTCCACGCGTGGTAATTCTATTTTTTTCCACGTGTAAAATACAGCCAATGGTTTGACTAGTAATTACCACGTGTGGATATTTCGACCAATTATTCAATCTGGAAATACCACACGTGGAAATTATTTACCATGCGTGGAAAAAAACTACCAATGATAGAACTGGGAATACCACGTGTGGATATTATTTGCCACGCGTGGTATTTATCATCCAATCATTGAATTCGGAAATACGACGCGTGGTAAATAATTTCCACACGTGGTATTTTCATAAGATTGTTACCTCTGCAGGTGTTGTTTTAGCGGGCGTCAGCTAATCAACAAGTGTCTGGTTCTTATCATTGCTTCTCCAGGGGCGAGGAACATGCCTTCGAAGACATTACGCCGATCACCAGCTCCTTTATTTTATGGTCCCTGGTGTACTCCACAAAGAGATTATTATAGTGTTTTGTTTGTGCATTACGTACGGTATGTCTAATGCTATGACAATTTCCTTTAAATTCAATACATTGTACAGATATCTGGTATCCGTAGACCTAGAATATAAATATAACTTGTTTGAGTGGCATGAAGCTGGGAATTAGCAAATAAAGTACTTTTTCCATAAATTATTAACCGGCCACGTGCACGTTCCGTTACAAATACCCACCAAATTAGTTACAAAAAAGTCAATAAAATTCAAACCTATTTTGCATAGTATTGTAAATAATAATTGCTAAATGGAAATTTAGTGTTTACAGTATTGGGAATATATTAAATTCAAATGTAAACTGCAGGTTTGCATCACATACCTATGGAATAGTTCAAATTGAACAAATGAATTGCGATGATAACATTGTGCATTTGAATTACTTTATCGTGTAGCTATCGTAATTTTGGATGTGGTGGCTAAATGCAGTTCTTCGTCATATATCTATCAAATGATAGCAAATACAGCTATCAAAAACAAACATTCCATATATACATTTACAATATTGTAAATGAACTTTAATGTGTGAAATGTTTTCATACGTAGCTACCATCATAGCAAATAAAACCGTAATATTCGCCGTACATTCACACGTGTATGAAGAAGAGGTAAATATAAGTATTCCTTTTGAAATGATTTAATATGTACCTACCAGGATAGCAAATAAAATTGTAATATACACCAATCCTTTGCGCATCTGTGAGATAAATGTAAATATAAGTATTCTTTTTCAAATGGTTTCATATATAGCTACCAGCTTCGCAAATATAATGGATTTATACACAAACATTTACACATCTGAAGGATAATTGTAAATATAAACATTTTATTTGCATTGTTTTGAGATATAGATGCCATAGTTCGGAATTTACGGTTAAGTTTCATATTATTTGCCATGTATATCACGCAATGGTCAATATAACTACAACAATTCACGTATATTTACTACAGGTTTAAAAGCGGCTAAATATAATTGATAGATTTGCATTCGAGTTACTACAATAGTGAATATTTTCAAATATTTGAGATTTATTTGCAAAAAATTATCGTGCGTTGTATATCTATCGCAATTAGGGACTCTCCAAGGTATGACATGCACAATAAATGTATCCAAAGGAAACCTTAAATGTATTGTAAATGTATGTGAAATGTATGTCAAACACCAAGATTCGACATAGGCCATGGAACCATGGAACTCTAAAAACATTTACTACAGTGGTGAATTTGGGGCTGTCAATCATACAGAATACATGAACTACATTCTTAAATATAACATCAAATATGGGACTCCAATTTTATGAGCCCTACCTCTCCGATCAAATCGACTTATACGTCAAATGAATGCAAATGCTACTTATAATTGCAAGCGTAAAACTTAGTTCAAATAATTGGAAATAAAACCATTATATTCACTTTACATGCTAATCGTGTATTAAATATAATTAAAATGACGTTTTTTATGTAGTGTTCGTGGACCAAATGGATCGCGTATGGTGTCATATTGAAACTGTCGTAGAGTAGAGTCAGACTGGGGTGGTATGTGGTGATAGTGCCGTCAATCTGTGCATGCGCAGTCGGGAAGTAGTAGAAAACAGCACTTGAATGGACGTTTTGGGACAGCGATGGACCATGCGTGGTCCAAATGGGGAGTGGTTGGTATCTTATTGAATCTATTATCGGGTAGAGCCAGACTGGTGGTGATACGCGCATACGCACTGCGTGGTCCAAATGGGGAGTGGTTGGTATCTTATTGAATCTATTATCGGGTAGAGTCAGACTGGTGGTGATACGCGCATACGCAGTGGGAGTAGTAGAGAAAGGGCAGTTTCGGAGATGCTGACTATACCAAAGGCACTTCAAGATTATAATACATAGCCTTTGCAGCGAGAGAAGGGGAATCCCCATATACACTGGTGGTATTCGAACCAGCAGTGCGGGCACCAAAGGGTGGCATCGCTGCCATGCCTTAGGTACTGTGTGTCACCCTGTCAACGCCTTAACGACCTATACTGAAGACTTATCGCCTTATCTTAACGCCTTAATGCCCTAGCTTAACGCCCTAATGCCTTTTAAACCTAGTCCCATACAGTCTTAACACCATGATACAGATAGTTAAGAGAAAGAAAGATCAACACGTTCACAAGTTTTCATATAGTTTATTATCCTCTCCATCACATCATACCCACACCGGTGTTGAGTATGTTTTCAATTCAGTTATGCTCTTGTCCAATCAGGAGCGGCCATTTGATGTTGCATCTGTCATATTATTTCTTGCCCGTTAGATATATTCTCGGCTGCCGACATTTGTTGTTGCGTCAACCTTCGGTCATGTTTGCTCCTGTCAGTTAGACGTATCCCTAATCGTCGTCAGGAAGGCCAGAATACTGTAACGGCAACCTGTCCTGCAACAACTGTTTACGCATATTGATCGCATTTTGCAGGGCCTCTGTGGCTGCTAATCCAATACCCTCTTCCTGGTGACGCTTGGTCTTCAAGATGGACCAGTGCGTGGCGTCGCCTTTCATTTCAAGTGGCAACAGACTATACAGTTCATAGATCGCCATGGCGGTTTTTCTGATACATAGGCGCCTTTAGATGTAAGTTTGTTGCAAGTTATCCTGTCTGGCATCTTCCATAACCGCAGCGTGGGTATTAATAGCTGCTGTCACAATACGGTCTCAAAAGATGGGTTCTTCCTCACTCAGGCTCTCCTGTGTCGTAGCCTGACTATCTGACGTCAAGCTGTCCGTATAGTAGATAGACTGTCAGTATTCTCTGCATCGGTGAACTCTCAGCTGGTATAATCTCAGCATCTGCACTGGTTTCTTGCGCCTCGGTGTCTTCATACCCATGTATAGTCTGCTGGTGTCGCATTATAACGTAGTGTCTGGTGAACGTGCGTTTGCACTCAGAACCGTGGTGACGGTTGAACGTCGAACGTGCACGTCTTTAGGATACGCTTGCTGAACGTCCGCCAACGCCTAGCTTAACGCTTCAACGCCCTGGTGAAATAGCTCAGTAGCTCAGAAGCTCTAGATATCCTATGTAATGGACACAAATTCATCGAAATGCAGTGACGCCAGTCAATGCCCGTCGTTACATCATAACGCCCATCTCAACGCCTTGGTGCCCTATCTCAACGCTTTAATACTCCTACCTCAATCACACTGTTTCTATTCTTTTCCGGTCATGCGCAGATTCCACTATACATCAAACCAGCCGCACGCTCCCCACGAGTGCTTCAATATGATACCTCACTCGGCCCATTTGGACCACAGATCGTCCACTTCGATCTCAAAACGTCCACTGAAATGCCCTTTTCCAATATTCTCTGTCGATTCTACACGGCTTCCCACTACACACCAGTTCAGTCGGACTCTACTGCACAAGTGTTTCAAACTGATATCTTACACGACCAATTCGGACCACGGATGGTCAATCTCGACCCGAAAACGCAGTTTGACACCGGGAGTCACCTCACCCGAACGTGACCTTTGGCCCAGATGTGACCAAAATGACCTTTGATCCGGACGTGGCATTTGCCACGGATGAGACCTCGCACCGGACGTGGTGTGTCCCCCACGTGACTCCACGACGCTCACTTTAGGGGTGCTGAATACTAACGAATTTCATTGCTTCTTGCTACTACAATTACTGTCTCATTTTCTGTCAGACCTATCTCATTGAAACTAATAATCTTCTCTCCTAAAATCTCTTGAGCCGTATCAAAATCACATCGCGGCCACAGTCTGTTCAGGACCGGCTCCTTCGTGATTGGGTCCTGCTTCTATCTTTCTTCCCCTGGTCTTCGTCCTCTTCCGGCTGGATGGACTTCACATCTCTGTCGTGTCTCGGCTGCACGACCTGGCCACTTCGTGGTTAAATCCGGTGTTTATTTTCCTTCCCTCAGTCTTATTCTACTTCCGGGCTGTATGGACTTCTCTCGTGTTCGTCGTGTCTCGTCTTACACGACTTGGCTCCTCCAAGCGTCTCACTATCAATGGATACGAACAGCCTGGACACGACAGTACTCTCACAGTACAAAGGCTTCTACGGCACCGGCCCGTCTCCCAGTAAAACACCACAGGACAAGTCAACTACTCGGCTAATCACGACAGTAAACGGCACTACTCGTACCGATAAACCCCAGGCTTCAGCGACCCCGCTCAACAGTGACTTACTCCGAGGCCCGACTCCAAGGACGAATCTTCAAGGCTAGAGTTCACGGCTACACAGTCCACACACGATCTGGCGATACGGACATCGATCACACACGGTGAATGGGTAGGCACCTGGTCTAAGAACCATTTTGTCACACTACTCTATGGAACAATATTAATATATGGTTGGCAGCGAATTATATTAACTATACAAAAGGTTATGAGAGACTGTATGTACATGGGTGTGTGAATGGATAATAATAATAATAATAACTAGAGCTGCGAGCAGCTATGAGTCGGCTTCCGAAATTATGCATTCTAGACGATCTAGACAATCCTGACAGACAGGCTGGACATTCAATTCAATAATAACATGAAGTTGTGCATAAATTGTCGGGGGGGGGGAGAGGCGTCAACATAGAATTAAACTTATTCTAATTGTAATAATGAAATTATGATTTTAAAATTCAGAACTGTACCGTGCATATCGAACAATTCTCTCAAAATTTCAGTTTTTGTGGAATTTACGGTCGATCATGAAGAACGTTATAGCAGTAAAGGGAGATAATCCATGTAAACGAGACTCAAATGAAACTAATCAAAAGGTAGACAAAACAGTCTATATTTGTTTTCTGCGTGAATCTTTTGTCTGTGTCTAGTATTCACGAGTTTGAAAAGGTTATGTTCTTGTATTCTGTATAAGACTAAGTGAATTTATTGTATCGGTTCAATTTAGGAACGTGAAATTGTATTGTTTTTCCAACAAGTCCCAGACAGAATGTTGCAGGCTGCAGATGTATATAACGCAAGATCGAAGGCATTGTGCAGAGTTATTTCTCCGATTAGATTTTACGACGACTTAATTGTCGAAGCTTTTCCAATAAAATAGTGTCAGTCCTGAATGTTCTTTACTCTTACAGGTTAAAATACCCTTCGCCTTCCGTTCTCCACTGCGTGGTATCTGTCGACGGTCATAACGCACGAACCTGGGTTATCTTGCGGTGTTCCCGCCCGCAGACCGGTAAAACATTTACACCGACGGTCATGCTAACGTAATTGTATCTGGCCTTATTCCCCAATTAAAGCTGGACTTCCATGTTTCTGAAAGAAGTGATACAACATGACAAACGTCAGTGCTGCAAGAAGACAAACTTTACAACATGACAAACGTCTGTGCTGCGACATGACAAACTTCTTGACAATTTTTGCCGAGCTAGATTTTGAGTAATTCGCGCTCGCATAAATGACGTCATACTTTTGACCTTTTTCACTGCCTTGAGGAAGCGGCGCACAGACACCCCCCCCCCCCCCTCAATCCCCTCCAATCAACACCATATTAGACCCAGAGTTAAAATCAAGGTCTCAGCGAAACCCTTTGGGCTGAATTTATATCAACGCACTCTAAAAAGTGGCATTTTCAATTTTGCATGTCTGTTCTGGGGGGAATTCCACTATGTGACCCCTAAATCACTGGGAAACTCCCTCGTTTTTTCTACGAAACAGCGCAATGCCACCATTTGGGAATATCGGGAAAATTATTTAAGCTACGATTAAATGAAATGAAGCAATAAAAGTTAGCTATAATAATATCCAGTAATAAAACATTTAATGCGGGAACATCGACCTAGCTGTGCTGGAAATGACGTCATCGCTTCCTTTTACATCTAACCCACATAGTTACCACTGAAGAACAATCCGTCAACTCGCAAATTTGGGTGAGTTACATTTGAGAATTGCGAGGAAACTATTGAAGCTAGATGGCAACGGCTGGCATTTTTTCGAAAGAGCCGCTCCTGGACAATATAATGCAACAAACTGCAAGGCTGTACCCCCCGTAGTTCCAGAGTTGTAGCCTGCACAATATGTGTTCCATTTCTGACACAATTCAAGATGGCGGCCAAACTACGTGACCTAGGAGCTAAATTTTTGCATATTCATGATCGCCATATCAGATAACATATATTTCATCACTTTCCCCGTCCAAATCAGTTACTTGAAAATCAGGTCATTTTGATTGGCCGCTGGCGGCCATTTTGTTTTACGCAGCAACTTCTCTTATTGACTTTCCAAAGACCCCTATCCATTGATTATGTGTACCAAGTTTCGTGCTGATTGCATCATTGGTTCCAGAGGAGTAGGGTTTGAAAATATTTTTTGAAAACTGGGTAAATCCAAGATGGCCGCTGAACCCTGTGACCAATCACAACCAATTTTCAATATGCACTAGATCTCCGCATGTCCAATATGTGAGTGAAGTTTGAGCATGATCGGCCTGATGATTGCTGAGATTTTGCATCCAAAAGATCAGGGAGAATAATAATAATAATAATAAAAATAATCCGAACAATAATAAAGAAGTCTTCCGATCTTCATCGGAAGCCTTAATAATAATAACTTTATTTAGCCTGGGTGGCTTGATTAGCACGAAGGCTAGTCTCCCTCAAGTTATTAAAAGATAAATAAAATATATACATATACATAATAAAACAATTTGATAGCATGTTAAAAAAGTAGACTTACGTAATTGGATCCAGAGTTAAGAATTCAAACTTTCGTCGTTGTAATCGGATAATATTTAAAAGTGTACATAAATAATTATATCATAAATTAAAATATAAAGATGAAATATACACCGAGGTAATATAATGACTAGCCAAAGTTTACAATAAATCTAGTGAATTGGATTTCAATAATTGATTTTTAAAACTAAGAACAGCTGGACATCTTCTAACTTCATCTGGCAAGGAGTTCCAGATTTTTACTCCGGAAAATTTTAGGCTTTTACGGAAAAGCTCGCATTTGGGACGGGGCAAGCCGAGGTCCCCTCGTACTCCTGCTCTAGTTCGATTGGGAACTTTTTTAAAAAACTAGGAAAAGTAGTCCGGGGCCAAATTGTTGCATACTTTGTACATTATGGTAGCTTTATATAATATGATCCTTTGTCGAAGAGAAATCCAGCTCCGAAAAAAGGTCGACAGTAGGATTTCTAGGCGGAGCCTTTAGCATTATTCTGGTTGCCCGTTTATGGAGTTTAAATTGACTGTTTTTCAGCCCTGTATCTGCATTGCCCCAGACAATGTCACAATAATCAAAATTCGGCAGACTTAACCCTACCTGGCCTGGTGGGGGGGGGCCGAAATGGTCTCCTACCAAACTTTCTCCGCTATCTCCGGAACGACAAAAAATGGAGAGCTGACTTTTTAGTTCATCATATTGGGGTCATTTTGAGCCTATTTGCATAACCCCCCGAGCAGAGGATCATGGGTAAATTCAAGATGGCGGCCACGTGGGGTACCAGAAAAGTGATGTTTTTGTCATATTTCTTCAAAATTTCTGCTTTTCCGCAGTGAAAAGTGGGCTAAAACTATTTCATTTCACATCACATTAGTATTTACTAATTTATCATGCAGTTTTTGCGGACAAATTGCATAAATAAAAAAATCGGAAAATCCGACCTAAAAATCGACCAAAAAATGACGTTTCTGAAAATGACGTCACTGTGACGTCATCAAGGCGGCCATCTTGGGGTTTTTTTTAAATTTTCTGGTAGGGTTTGTCCCAAGGGTATGGTGTGGTAAGTTTCAGCCCCCTAGCTCAAGGGGTAAGAAAAATAATTAGGGGGGAGCCATTTCGCCCTCCCCCCCCAGGCCAGGATAGGTCCCAAAAAGCCCAGGCCAGATAGGGTTAATGAGTTGAACAACATTTTGAGAGTGGGTAATGGGACAACATCTCTTAATTTGTAGAGTAGGTAGAGCTTGCGAGAAATTTTGCTACACCATGCATTTATGTGGAGTTGAAAGCTGAGGTGCTGGTCAAATATAACTACTTGTATCTTTGTCTCAGATACCCTCTCTGTCGGCGCGCCTTCAATACGGATGAAAATTGTCGAGATCTAATAACCTTTGCCTAAAATAAGGAATACAGTTTTCAGCACATTTAGGATGAGTTTGTTCCGTTTCATCCGGAACGTAAGGTTGTCGAGATCAGATTGAACTTTTGACAGTGCGTTATGTAGGCATTTGTCAGATGAGTATATACTTGTGTCGTCAGCGAACATAGATTGCTGCAGAGACTGTGGTAAATTATTAACAAATACCAAGAACATTAATGGACCCAAAATAGACCCTTGGGTTATCCCTACATTGACAATCTCTGACTCGGATATATATGTTTTTATGGAGACATGCTGACGTCGGTCTGTCAGGTAGGACTCGAACCATGCATATAACTTGCCTCTAATTCCCGAGGCAGACAACTTTTTTAATAGAATGCAACGGTCCACAGTGTCAAAGGCTTTTTTAAGTCTATCAAGGCAGTAACACAGACTTTTCCTTCATTGAGGCAGCTGAGAAAATCATCATACAGTTTAAGCAAAGCTGTAACTGTGGAATGTCCTTGGCGAAAGCCAGACTGACATGATGAGAACCACTTCCTCTCTTCTAAAAAACTGTATACACTATTATGGACAAAACGTTCGGTTATTTTGTTCACCAACGGAAGCACTGAGATAGGTCGATTATTTAGGTTGGATTTTTCACCGGACTTGAACAGTGGGAAATACTCTGGCTGTTTTCCAGTCATTTGGGACTATTCCAGTGTGTAATGAAAAATTCAAAACATATGTCAGCGAGGGTAAAATGACAGGACATGACGCCTTTAGGATTCTGACACTTATACCATCAAGTCCGGTATCTTTGGAGTCCGACATGGTTTGATTTCGTTTTCCACGAATTCTTGACTAATATACGGTAAGTCAAAAGAATCTGGACATTGCGAGAACTCTAACAAGTCCGTATTGTCATACCCTAGCTTAAACCGGCGGTCACCCAGTATTGGTAATATGCATGGATATCAAGTCCTAGCCTCAAGCCTTTGACTTGTGAGGGTAAGCGTGAATGTGTGTCAACTACTAGCCTTAAGCCGGTGGGTTGGTGGTATAAGTAAATGTGTGCATGGATAATTGTTTATTTAGGATCTATGATTATTCAGTAGAACAGTAGAATACTGCAGTCCCCTACCGATTGCAGCTATTATCTATACTATAATCTCCATAGCTAAAGGTGCACGACTGTGCAAATACGGTCGGAACAGGTAGAGAGGGAGTTACGTTATGGCCACGCTGTCGACGCAAGGCGTCTATACTTTAATTCGTAGAGCTAGACACGCACGACCCTCCAATACGGTCGAAACAGGTAGAGATAGGATTAAAGTAAACGCGGCCCGGACTCCTGTGCTATTTATTTCGTCGACCTGCGGCCTTCTGTGTAGGTAAGAGAGAAAAGCACGTCGAAAGTAACAGCGCCCTCTATACATTTGCCGAGAAGATGCCGCTCTTATGGGTGTGAAATATACCACAAGCACTTTCCGTCACTGGGTGTTTTCCATTGTCCATTTTTACAGGAATCCTCGATCAGCCGACCTGGACTTCGCTGAGAAAATATGGCTATGCAGGCTTAAACCATAATTCGGAACAGAGCTAACCTGTAAATCTCAGCGGCCAACTCTCTTTGGTAAATTCACACGACGACAGCAAAGTTCATCAGCACCTCTACATTCAGCCTGGGTGACATCGCCAAATGGGTTTTCCTCTAACAGCGGGCGAAGCGAGTTAGCCTACAATGGCCATTTCACAGTCTCAAATGATCGTTTGAGGTAATTTCACCGGGATTTCGAGGCATTTTTCTGTGTCCTGGAACATCGTAGTTCATTCTAGGAAAGTTCCAGCGTTGAATTCGCTCAGGTAAGTAAACCGCACTCATTTTTACACACGTAAACACAAGTTACTTTCGTTTTCAACTGTAGTCACAGTCCAAAAGTCCAAAACATCAGCTGTGATTATGAGAACAGCTATACGACTTTCGTTACACTACCTACGCCTTCGAAAAACATGACGCCCTCGTCATGGCTCTCGTCACGCTAGAAACACGGAGGGTAAAACAGAACATATATACAACGTATATACAGAAAATAATACAAGCCTACGGTCCTCTTGACTTCCTGGTCAAGTCGTCGTCAGGCGAAATGGACATCAGTTCCACCAGGCCGCAGCTTACTCTTCGTTGGAGTCTGCTCATCATCCGTCTGGCGCAGTGAACCCTCTAGGTCGGCAGGCCTATTTTTCTCGCCCATAGGGGTACTGGCAGGTCGGCCCCACACATGTTCGCGGCGGTCGAGGCCATCAACTCCGACCGCACGATCGTGCATCTTCTGTCCAACAGCAGTCTAGGACGTATTCATTATAGCGCTTCGGTCGCTGGATACGTCGTCCGCGAGTCTCCGGCAAGACCATCTGCTCTTCTGGAAGGGCTCGCTCAACTTCACCAGCCGATGAAATGGTGGGATCAGGTGGTACTCCAACCTCGCAGTCTGCCAGTCTCTGAGGACGCCGGGTTCTTCGTTCACTTCTCGTCTGGGATGCTTGGGATCTTATTGCGTCTGGGTGTTCCACAGCATATGGAAAGATCTTCGCAGGCTCCGAGTCGTTCTGGGATCGACATCACAATCATCTCTGCAGACTTAGTGGTCTCACTATCCGACGTTTTTCTGTAGAAGATCATAATGGACTACACCAGCTTCGTTGGGGATGCGGTATGTTACATCAGTGGGGGCTTCTTTAACAACAAAAGGCGGTCCCAGCGGTCTCGTAGTTTCCGGATTTCCCCACATTTAGTGGCGGAAATGTACAAGTAAACCTGATCACCTGATTTGTGAGGAAAAGCTCTCGTATCGTATATACGCTTCTGCTGCCTAAAGCTTTTCCCCGTACTCTCCTGAGCAAACCCATGTATCTTCGCCATCTAGTCTCGGAGGTCTTCTACCCACTGTGTCGGCTCTACTTGCTGCTTCGGTGGTGCACCCAAGGTCATGTATCACAACAAGGCAATTTCTACTCAAATACCATCATGATTAGGGAGTATCCCGTTGTCTCATAAATGGTCGCACGTTATGACATTAACACCAACGGAAAGTGGAGATCCAAGCCATCTGGGTGGAGTTGAATGCTGTTGTCATGCAACATCTGAGCTAAGGTTCGATTAAACCTTCCGATCATGCCGTTCGACTGGGGGTGATAGGGTGTTATTCTCGTCTTCCTCATCCCCAGTATGCGACACATCCCCAGGAATACACGCCTTTCAAACTGACGTCCCTGGTCGGAGTGTATTGCCATTAGTACGTCAAATCTAGTCACGAAGCAACCGTCGTGGCTTCATAATTTGGTAAGGCTACAGCCTCCGCCCAACGGGTGAAAGTCTCCAATCGGGACTACATATTTGTTTCCCCGTGAGGTCTCTGCCAGTAGCCCGAATATATAAACAGCCGCCCTATCTCTCGAACTTCCTGTCACCTGTCTACGGTTACACAGGTCACAGCTTCGACACCATTGTCGAACATCAGCCTGTAGCCCAGGCCACAAGTAAGCTTGTCTCACTTTTACCAAGGTTTTCCTTACCCCAAGGTGACCACCGGTTATACTGTCATGACATTCGTTCAGAACTTTGCGTCTCAGGGAGCGAGGGACCACCAGCAGCCGTCGTTTCACATCTCCCCGAGCGTCCATCCATCTCCTCACAAGCAAGGATCCGTTCATTGCCAGTAGGCGAAAGGCATCCCACAGAGTTTTAGTTACGACCCCAAAGTCACTGATGTCCTCTCTGGCTGGTCGGCAGTCCCTCTTCACCCAGTCTATAACGGTCCGCGGCTTGAGCTTGGCTGAAGTCTGCAGTCGGCGATATTATCTCTGTAACTCGGACAGCTTCCAGGCCTTCGAAACCCGTACGAACACATTGTTTACACGGGGTTCGACTCATGGCTTCAGCATTCTTATGCTTTCGCCCTGACCGGTGTTGAATTTTAAAATCGTAAACTCCGAAGTTCTGTATCCAGCAGACCAACTGTTCTTCCGGCTCGCTTTAACCACCTCAAGGACACATGGTCAGTGCACAATAAAAATTTACGGTCGAATAGATAATGCCGGAAGTACAATACAAAGTACACAACAGCCAAAAGTTTCTGCCGAGTCACATAGTAGGCACGTTCGGTTTTGGACAACACCATGCTGGCATAGACCACAACTTTTTCTTCTCCGTTGATCTCTCGGAACAACACTGTCCTAATGCCGAAATTGCTGGCATCTGTTTCCAGGATAAAGGGTTACTGGAATTTCGGCATGATCGACATATATGCGGTCGTCAGCTTCTGTCTCAGGTGGTCTAATGCCTCCTGGGCTGTATCATCCCACAGAAATACCGTCTTCTTCTCTGACAGTCGATGTAGGGCAGCTGCTACGATCGGAATGTCGCGTATAAAACGCCGATAGTACCCACAGAGGCCAAGAAAACTCCCGTCTGGGAGACAAGCCTTGACCAGTCTCGTACGGTAGGAATCTTCTCCGGGTCGGTAGAAATCCCATATTGTGTCACCACATGCCCGAGATAGGGGACTCGTCGTTTTCCGATGACACATTTCGATGGCTTCAGTTTGAGGCCGTGCTCCAGAAGACTTCCTCCATCCGCTAAATCATCACCTCGAAGGTACGTCCGAAAACTATTATGTCGTCGAGATAGACCAAGCAAGTCTCGTAATTGAGGCCTGTCAAAACAGCCTCCATTAATCGCTCGAAGTTTCCTGTGGCGTTACAAAGCCCGAATGGCATGACCCGAAATTGGTACAGGCCCAGTCGATACGCAAAGGCGGTTTTACATCTGTCTTTCGGAGTCACCTCGATCTGCCAGTAACCCAACATTAGGTCGGGTATACTTCACCAGCAGGCACCAGAGAGAGAATCCAAGGAATCATCGATTCTCGGCAAGGGGTAGGCATCTTTCTCCGTCACTTTGTTAAGGGCCCGATAATCGACATAGAAACGCATCTTTCCATTCTTCTTCCATACTAGGACAACCGGTGCAGACCAGGGCCCATTGAATGGCTCGATGGCCCCTCGCTTTAGCATGTCTTCGACCTGGTCGTTTATTATTTCACGAGCATGAAGAGGAGGAAGTCGTGGAGGAATCCAGATCGGCGGCGCATTTCCCGTCTTGATGTGATGCTGTACCATCGTTGTTCGTCCTAAGTCACTGTCATCCTTGGCAAACAATTGCGTGTAGCGGTTAACAAGGTCTTCTACGGCCAAAGCTCGTTCGACTTCTAATCCCTCACCGGACTGTTGCACTAAGGCATGTAAATGATGTAGACACGTCGCAGTAAATGTAAATGTTGTAGACACTTTGCACAGACAGGAATCTTCTGATTTAGGGGCCCGGCAGTCGGTGGAGATGAATTATCAACTACCTCCACTTCAGTCAGACTACCACACAGGGTACCAGTCTGCACTACAACAGTTGAGAAACCGCAGGGTAAAATCATGGTCACCGTCAACTGCGGACAGGGATCTGGCCACTATTGTTCCAGTCTTCTGTGTAAACTCGAGAACATTTTCCATCTCTCCGACCTGTCTCGGTAAGGCACCTCGGACTGTCTCCGTCGCCACGACCTCAGCTCCAGCTGGAATAGTAAAAGTCTCGGTATCAGTTTCAGCACAATGGCACCATTCGTGCAGGTATCTTTCCTGCTGATCCCTTTGGCTCTATACAGTTACCTACAGTACCGACCAGATTAAAGGTTCGTCTAACGGGCTCATCTAACGGACTAACACGCTTCAAATTAACGCGCTCAGTGGGAGGCCTAACACGCTCTCAAACGCACTCGCAAATTCCTAACGTACGTCTAACGGCCTGCTAACGTTCTCTTTATTCTACGTAACGCGCTCGGACAATGGGCAGGTCGAGCATCAGCCAGACGCGACAGCGGGGGTCGGTAACGTGCTCTTTGTTCAACCTAACGCTCTCGGAGAAATTGAAATGCTGGTTATACTGTGCGCTTTGTTCGACCTAAGCACTCGCGGGACGAATTTGACCAAAACCAATGAGACATACATCTACGTAAACTGGAAGATAGGAAATGATATAATTAACTAGTTTGACATCTTCGTTTTAATGACGATGACAAGCTAATAAATTTGATTGCATCGACACTAAAAATAATTGCCCCCGAACTAGAATTACTGGTAGTATCCGAAACATCAAGATATATCTTATAATGTCGGGTTCATCCATATTCGTTCTGCGAGCGCGTTACGTTGGACAAAGAGCACATTAGTGTAATAGTCACTACTATTATCCTAGAGCGTTAGGTGGAACAAAGAGCACGTTAATAACGCATATGGATTGTCAAAGTGAACTAACAATAATATATCGGGACACAATGTTTATTATTATATGTTTCTCTTGAGAAAAATATGTCATACCGGAGTTGCAAATAAGGAAAACAATATGCTAGCTAGGTTATTAGATAGTAGCCGGACATTATCGGATATTATTCCCTTTTATGCAGAGCTTATCAGCTACTCGGTCTGCCATTTACAGGATGAGAGTTTGGTATATTTTCTCAAACCTGATCGCGTCACATCCATGTATCTTGCGCAGGTTTATGAATGAATAATTTTGTTCCTTCCTAACATACGGTCATGACAGATAATAGGTGTGACCTAACAAGGCGATCAGAGTCATAACCAAACTCGTGTGTCGGATGTGCTCAGATAATTTTGCAAGATCATTACCATTGTTTCTGATGATGAGGTAAATAGATGCGGCCCATATATTCCAAAGAAGTAGGCTACTATCTACAAATTATCCGGTAGTGAGTGAGTGAGTCCATCCGAATTCTTTCGTCCGCAAAATAAAGAGAACCGTTGATATTAGAACCTAGATTTTTGGCATGAACTTGCATTAGGGGACTTTTACCAGCAGTTTCTGAGCTGACCTACTTTTGATGAAATTTGACCTACTTAAGTGACCTATAACATTACACTTGGACCCCCAAGTAATCTTCCTCACCCTACTTCGTAGGTCCTGTGACGTTAGTCACGCTACTCATGTAATGAGAAGGTTTTCGCAATTTCATATTAATAGTGGCCACAGTTGTTCCTTAGTCCCCCCCCCCCGACCCACCCCTCCCTCCCCACCACATAGGTCTGAAGGGAGTGAATAAGATACTTATCAAGCAAGGTGGACAGATGAAATATAAAGGGGGAAAAAGACAGATCGAGAAATTGTCACGATACTAGATCTAACAGCGGGGTCATTAATGTGCTCTTTGTTAAACATAACGCAGTCGGACAAACTGGCATGCAGGCTACTGTAACGTGCAATTTATTTGACATAACGCCCTCGCAGAATGTTATAAGGCAAACCATTGAGGCATACATCTCCCTGTCCTATAATATAGACAATGCTAGAATTAATTAGTTCGTTGTTCTCGTTTCAATAAAGATGACAGGCAAATAGATTCGATTGCAATCGAAACTGAATATATCCAGTCGAACTGGAGTTACTGGTAGTATCCGATACATGAATATATACCTTATCAGAAAAAATAACGAAAAAACCTTCTCAACTTTCTACATCATTATAATTTCTGAAGTAGAATGAGCGTCGAGTGAAGGCATCTTCCACACCGGGGTCGATAAAGGTAAAAAAAGAAGTTTGCTGCCGTGGAGCAGTAATATAAGAAAAAATAACGAAAAAACCTTCTCAACTTTCTACATCATTATAATTTCTGAAGTAGAATGAGCGTCGAGTGAAGGCATCTTCCACACCGGGGTCGATAAAGGTTAAAAAAGAAGTTTGCTGGCGTGGAGCAGTAATATAAGAAAAAATAACGAAAAAACCTTCTCAACTTTCTACATCATTATAATTTCTGAAGTAGAATGAGCGTCGAGTGAAGGCATCTTCCACACTGGGGTCGATAAAGGTAAAAAAAGAAGTTTGCTGGCGTGGAGCAGTAATATAAGAAAAAATAACGAAAAAACCTTCTCAACTTTCTACATCATTATAATTTCTGAAGTAGAATGAGCGTCGAGTGAAGGCATCTTCCACACCGGGGTCGATAAAGGTAAAAAAAAGAAGTTTGCTGGCGTGGAGCAGTAATATAAGAAAAAATAACGAAAAAACCTTCTCAACTTTCTACATCATTATAATTTCTGAAGTAGAATGAGCGTCGAGTGAAGGCATCTTCCACACCGGGGTCGATAAAGGTAAAAAAAGAAGTTTGCTGGCGTGGAGCAGTAATATAAGAAAAAATAACGAAAAAACCTTCTCAACTTTCTACATCATTATAATTTCTGAAGTAGAATGAGCGTCGAGTGAAGGCATCTTCCACACCGGGGTCGATAAAGGTAAAAAAAGAAGTTTGCTGGCGTGGAGCAGTAATATAAGAAAAAATAACGAAAAAACCTTCTCAACTTTCTACATCATTATAATTTCTGAAGTAGAATGAGCGTCGAGTGAAGGCATCTTCCACACCGGGGTCGATAAAGGTAAAAAAAGAAGTTTGCTGGCGTGGAGCAGTAATATAAGAAAAAATAACGAAAAAACCTTCTCAACTTTCTACATCATTATAATTTCTGAAGTAGAATGAGCGTCGAGTGAAGGCATCTTCCACACCGGGGTCGATAAAGGTAAAAAAAGAAGTTTGCTGGCGTGGAGCAGTAATATAAGAAAAAATAACGAAAAAACCTTCTCAACTTTCTACATCATTATAATTTCTGAAGTAGAATGAGCGTCGAGTGAAGGCATCTTCCACACCGGGGTCGATAAAGGTAAAAAAAGAAGTTTGCTGGCGTGGAGCAGTAATATAAGAAAAAATAACGAAAAAACCTTCTCAACTTTCTACATCATTATAATTTCTGAAGTACAATGAGCGTCGAGTGAAGGCATCTTCCACACCGGGGTCGATAAAGGTAAAAAAAGAAGTTTGCTGCCGTGGAGCAGTAATATAAGAAAAAATAACGAAAAAACCTTCTCAACTTTCTACATCATTATAATTTCTGAAGTAGAATGAGCGTCGAGTGAAGGCATCTTCCACACCGGGGTCGATAAAGGTAAAAAAAGAAGTTTGCTGGCGTGGAGCAGTAATATAAGAAAAATAACGAAAAAACCTTCTCAACTTTCTACATCATTATAATTTCTGAAGTAGAATGAGCGTCGAGTGAAGGCATCTTCCACACCGGGGTCGATAAAGCTAAAAAAAGAAGTTTGCTGGCGTGGAGCAGTAATATAAGAAAAAATAACGAAAAAACCTTCTCAACTTTCTACATCATTATAATTTCTGAAGTAGAATGAGCGTCGAGTGAATGCATCTTCCACACCGGGGTCGATAAAGGTAAAAAAAAAAGTTTGCTGGCGTGGAGCAGTAATATAAGAAAAAATAACGAAAAAACCTTCTCAACTTTCTACATCATTATAATTTCTGAAGTAGAATGAGCGTCGAGTGAAGGCATCTTCCACACCGGGGTCGATAAAGGTAAAAAAAGAAGTTTGC
The DNA here is from genome assembly GCA_036873755.1 of Hanleya hanleyi. Taxonomy (NCBI): domain Eukaryota; kingdom Metazoa; phylum Mollusca; class Polyplacophora; order Lepidopleurida; family Hanleyidae; genus Hanleya; species Hanleya hanleyi. Next base: position 19,527 of record JAVTVY010006878.1, read on the forward strand.
TGGCGTGGAGCAGTAATATAAGAAAAAATAACGAAAAAACCTTCTCAACTTTCTACATCATTATAATTTCTGAAGTAGAATGAGCGTCGAGTGAAGGCATCTTCCACACCGGGGTCGATAAAGGTAAAAAAAGAAGTTTGCTGCCGTGGAGCAGTAATATAAGAAAAAATAACGAAAAAACCTTCTCAACTTTCTACATCATTATAATTTCTGAAGTAGAATGAGCGTCGAGTGAAGGCATCTTCCACACCGGGGTCGATAAAGGTTAAAAAAGAAGTTTGCTGGCGTGGAGCAGTAATATAAGAAAAAATAACGAAAAAACCTTCTCAACTTTCTACATCATTATAATTTCTGAAGTAGAATGAGCGTCGAGTGAAGGCATCTTCCACACCGGGGTCGATAAAGGTAAAAAAAGAAGTTTGCTGGCGTGGAGCAGTAATATAAGAAAAAATAACGAAAAAACCTTCTCAACTTTCTACATCATTATAATTTCTGAAGTAGAATGAGCGTCGAGTGAAGGCATCTTCCACACCGGGGTCGATAAAGGTAAAAAAAGAAGTTTGCTGGCGTGGAGCAGTAATATAAGAAAAAATAACGAAAAAACCTTCTCAACTTTCTACATCATTATAATTTCTGAAGTAGAATGAGCGTCGAGTGAAGGCATCTTCCACACCGGGGTCGATAAAGCTAAAAAAAGAAGTTTGCTGGCGTGGAGCAGTAATATAAGAAAAAATAACGAAAAAACCTTCTCAACTTTCTACATCATTATAATTTCTGAAGTAGAATGAGCGTCGAGTGAAGGCATCTTCCACACCGGGGTCGATAAAGGTAAAAAAAGAAGTTTGCTGGCGTGGAGCAGTAATATAAGAAAAAATAACGAAAAAACCTTCTCAACTTTCTACATCATTATAATTTCTGAAGTACAATGAGCGTCGAGTGAAGGCATCTTCCACACCGGGGTCGATAAAGGTAAAAAAAGAAGTTTGCTGCCGTGGAGCAGTAATATAAGAAAAAATAACGAAAAAACCTTCTCAACTTTCTACATCATTATAATTTCTGAAGTAGAATGAGCGTCGAGTGAAGGCATCTTCCACACCGGTGTCGATAAAGGTAAAAAAAGAAGAAAAAATAACGAAAAAACCTTCTCAACTTAGAAAAAATAACGAAAGAACCTTCTCAACTTTACCTTTATCGACCCCGGTGTGGAAGATGCCTTCACTCGACGCTCATTCTACTTCAGAAATTATAATGATGTAGACAGTTGAGAAGGTTTTTTCGTTATTTTTTCTTATATTACTGCTCCACGCCAGCAAACTTCTTTTTTTACCTTTATCGACCCCGGTGTGGAAGATGCCTTCACTCGACGCTCATTCTACTTCAGAAATTATAATGATGTAGAAAGTTGAGAAGGTTTTTTCGTTATTTTTTCTTATATTACTGCTCCACGGCAGCAAACTTCTTTTTTTACCTTTATCGACCCCGGTGTGGAAGATGCCTTCACTCGACGCTCATTCTACTTCAGAAATTATAATGATGTAGAAAGTTGAGAAGGTTTTTTCGTTATTTTTTCTTATATTACTGCTCCACGCCAGCAAACTTCTTTTTTTACCTTTATCGACCCCGGTGTGGAAGATGCCTTCACTCGACGCTCATTCTACTTCAGAAATTATAATGATGTAGAAAGTTGAGAAGGTTTTTTCGTTATTTTTTCTTATATTACTGCTCCACGCCAGCAAACTTCTTTTTTTACCTTTATCGACCCCGGTGTGGAAGATGCCTTCACTCGACGCTCATTCTACTTCAGAAATTATAATGATGTAGAAAGTTGAGAAGGTTTTTTCGTTATTTTTTCTTATATTACTGCTCCACGCCAGCAAACTTCTTTTTTTACCTTTATCGACCCCGGTGTGGAAGATGCCTTCACTCGACGCTCATTCTACTTCAGAAATTATAATGATGTAGAAAGTTGAGAAGGTTTTTTCGTTATTTTTTCTTATATTACTGCTCCACGCCAGCAAACTTCTTTTTTTACCTTTATCGACCCCGGTGTGGAAGATGCCTTCACTCGACGCTCATTCTACTTCAGAAATTATAATGATGTAGAAAGTTGAGAAGGTTTTTTCGTTATTTTTTCTTATATTACTGCTCCACGCCAGCAAACTTCTTTTTTTTACCTTTATCGACCCCGGTGTGGAAGATGCCTTCACTCGACGCTCATTCTACTTCAGAAATTATAATGATGTAGAAAGTTGAGAAGGTTTTTTCGTTATTTTTTCTTATATTACTGCTCCACGGCAGCAAACTTCTTTTTTTACCTTTATCGACCCCGGTGTGGAAGATGCCTTCACTCGACGCTCATTCTACTTCAGAAATTATAATGATGTAGAAAGTTGAGAAGGTTTTTTCGTTATTTTTTCTTATATTACTGCTCCACGCCAGCAAACTTCTTTTTTTACCTTTATCGACCCCAGTGTGGAAGATGCCTTCACTCGACGCTCATTCTACTTCAGAAATTATAATGATGTAGAAAGTTGAGAAGGTTTTTTCGTTATTTTTTCTTATATTACTGCTCCACGCCAGCAAACTTCTTTTTTTTACCTTCATCGACCCCGGTGTGGAAGATGCCTTCACTCGACGCTCATTCTACTTCAGAAATTATAATGATGTAGAAAGTTGAAAGGTTTTTTCGTTATTTTTTCTTATATTACTGCTCCACGCCACCAAACTTCTTTTTTAGCCTTTATCGACCCCGGTGTGGAAGATGCCTTCACTCGACGCTCATTCTACTTCAGAAATTATAATGATGTAGAAAGTTGAGAAGGTTTTTTCGTTATTTTTTCTTATATTACTGCTCCACGCCAGCAAACTTCTTTTTTTTACCTTTATCGACCCCGGTGTGGAAGATGCCTTCACTCGACGCTCATTCTACTTCAGAAATTATAATGATGTAGAAAGTTGAGAAGGTTTTTTCGTTATTTTTTCTTGTATTACTGCTCCACGCCAGCAAACTTCTTTTTTTACCTATACCTTATCATATATTCTAAATTGTCTATATATTCGTTCTGCGACTCTGTTACGTTGGACAAAGAGCAAGTTAGTGTAATCATCACAACACTTGTTCGAGAGCGTTAAGTTGAACAAAGAGAAGATTAATAACCTAAATGACTCGACAGAGTGAACGGAAACAATGCCCCCGGGCACAAGGACTATTTTCGGTTGGGAAAATATTCTGTACAGGAGTTGGAAATGAAGCAAAACATATCCTAGTTAGGTTATTGGATACGAACCGAACATTATCGGCATATCAAAAGTTACGCAGTTATGACGAGGACTAAAGAGAGTGTCCGACGAAGCAATACAGAATATAAAGGAATCGTCTACAAGCTAAGTTGAGAAGTTATGCAATTAGGTGAGAAAAGAAGAAGCGTTTATTGATGGAGTTACGCTGACAAAGCGGGGAAAATTGCTGACAAAGTTGCACAGTTAAGGTTTCAGAAAAAGACACACTGCGAACAAAATTGTGTTGGAGCCATTTTAGCACCAGAATGGAATTGAAAATAATACAAATTTGGGTTACAATCAACACCGATGTGTGTTAACTCGAACTAGATTTTGTGTTGATATATGGATTTCAACACAAAATCATGTTCATTTCAACACAAAACATTTACTGTAGAAGCCATTTTAGCACAACATTTTGTTAAAACAACACAATTATTTTCTCAGTGCAGATCTATAGAATTTACGCTGTCAGAAAAAAAGAGACACCGATATAGGTGGAGTTACACAGTTACGCTGAGAAAAAGATAAAGGTTCTTACGAAGTTACGCATTTACACTTGAGTGAAATGAACTGGTTCATCACTGGAGTTACGCAGTTACATGTAAGCTGAGAGAAAAAAAGGTAGAATTCGCCGAAGTTACGCATTTACGCTTTCAAGAAAGAGATGTCTATAGCTGGAGTTACGCAGTTACAGTGAGCAGGAGCAGAAAGGATCTCTCGAAGTTAGGCAGTTACGCTGAGCAAAAATTAAAAAAAAACTTCGCTCGCCAATCTGTTTGCTAGAATTTGGGTTACAATGATTTAATTTCATCGATATTGGGAAGTAAACTTTGATTGTCAAGGAGAATCGATCCCACGGCGCTTCGAATGTGTATGTTTTGTATGTAATGACTATGCTTTGTCATAACGTACTATGAATCCAAAAACCAAAAAACGGAGCGCATCCAGTTCTGCCAGCAAATGAGAACTCGACCTTACTTAACTTTATAAATCATTCATGTCATTGAACGCTGAAAAATAAAAATATATATTTTCATTCATATATTTTATTTTAGTCTAATCATACTGCGTGCTATAGTTATATTAACTTAGAATGACGGCGAAGGCACGAAGCGTAAATATTATCCACGTTTTTGCAAGGTACTGGTTCAACTAAACGAAATAAAATCAATTATAATAGTGCTAGCCTGGTAACTGACATGTGGAACACGATAAGAAACGACAAAGAATTGTGTGATTCTTCTCGCATCTTCAATCCGACGGGGAAATACATAGACTGCTCTGAATCCAGACATTTTCCCCATCGGACATTTCCCCTATGGACATTTCTCTCAGTGGGCATTTCCCTCAGTGGACATTTCCTCCAGTGGACATTTCCCCCACCCTATATTTTTAGGTTAATTTGAACATAGTTTTTAAATAATTCGGCAAAAACAATTTTTTTAAATATTTTTTTATTCCTATAAAAAGGATATTTGGATTTCCACATATGTTTTACGATAAATGAGTCAAATAGTGATAATATATTATACATATACACAGTATATATCAGTATTATACAGTCATATAGCACATTTTAAAACAATATGTCACATATTTTTACAATAAGTTTTAAAAATAACATAATATTCATATATGTATATATATTTTAACATTTTGAGAAAACATTATAGAACACAGTGATAAAATAAAAGATGTATTTTTAAATAATATAATCCACAAAATGTGCTATTAGATTGTATAATACTGATATATACTGTGTATATGTATAATATCTTATCACATTGTGACTCATTTATCGTAAAACATATGTGGAAATCCTTATATCCTTATCTACAGAAAAAATTGTGTTATTGCCAAATTATTTAAAAACCATGTTCAAAATAACCTAAAAATATAGGGTGGGCGAAATGTCCACTGGGGCAAATGCCAACTGGGGAGAATGTCCACTGGCGGACACCGACTGCTCTGAGAGGTAAGTAATTGATCGTAAACACACCTACAGAATTGCATCCAGCGATGAAATATGTAAGGAAAATCCTGTTGAAATATTGGCATTTTATCAAATCTTCCGAATCACGCATAACGAAAGTTTGGGTAATGGCATACAGATGGGGAAAGAATTTGAAAGAAATGTTGACGAAATCAAAGATATGAACATTGTGAATTGATACGTTGGACTCCGGATGAGGGTTGACGTGTAGTTATTTTATCAAAATAACTCGAATAAACCCGAAAGCTCAATATGCTCCTATAATATCAAGTATGTGTCACATATCGGGAGAATTTAGAGCTGCAGACAGTGTCGAGTCAGACATAGCACCGTAATTCTGTAGGTGTGTTTACGGTCAATTACTTACCACAGCGTCAGACCAAGTACCGTTTTTGTGTAGGTGTGTTTACGGTCAATTACTTACCGCAAGGGGTGAAGTCAGAGCCTGTTTACCGACGGACTGGAGGTTACAAACTTTGACGTTGGGAGAATGCTACGTGCAAACTTAAAAAAAAATCAAGGTGGGAAATGACCGCGACTGTGATTGTCGACAGATCGAATTATTACAGCACGTGATATTAGGGTGGGGGAAACCTCATACTGTCGTGGGGGAAAATGTCGGTGGAGAAACTGTCGCTGCATGGGGAAACTGTCGTCGGAGGATAATGTCGGTATTCCTTCACAAATATTACAGAGTGGATGGAAAACCATCAGACAACCGATCCCAAGCATTTTTGTCAAGTCCCAATTACTGCAAGAAACGAACTTTTTAGTCCATAACAGAATAGTGGATGAAAACTGTCGCTTTTTTGTTTAGTGTATCGTGTATTGCCCCCATTTACTGACAGTTTGTGTCCAATTTTAATATCACCCATGAAGAAACTTTACAATTTGGTAAACTGTGATATACTCAGTGTCATTTTAAATAAAATTGAATATTTACAGAGTACATGAGTATTTTATCGATGAAAGTGGACAAATGTAACGAAACGAAAGTAAAATGTAACATCGTTGCTTTAAAGAGCACATCGTTATGTCAGCAAATCCGAACACAACTCTCAATAACCAAGACTCCCTCGCCCAGTCCGGTTCTGGTCTCTCCTTTTGTTCTATGTATCTAACGCGCTCGGAATATACAATGAATAGCCAGTGGGTAGTGCAGTTGGCATGGCTGCAGTTTTCAACTTAACATTTCAATTTTCACCAGCAACACCAGTATTAATTTTATTTTATTTTTTATTTATTTGTCTTTTTTTCTATACGAGCGGGCATTTGGAACTGACAAACGGAAATCTACGAACCTGCCACCCGAAATCTCCGAGAATTTGAGAATGCTGACCCCCGCCCGGTTCTTTAACGTTCATATTTTGCAAAGTCTGAAAATGTTGGACAGTCTATTTTCATATTTTGCTCAAAAAAAATCATTTGTTATATTTTGTTGTCAATGACATATTAAAAGGTAAGAAAATAATAAAATTTTGCAAAGTCTGACATATTGGAGAGTCTATTTTCGTATTGTTTTTTTTTATTAAGAAAAAAGGTTCTAAAGCGTATATTATATGGGAAAATCCCATCATTTTCTGACAAATTATCCAATAATTGAGTAACTTTTGATAAAAGGTATACCATAAATCAGTACATCTCGTTCCATATTTATGGCGTTTTTCACATTTACCCGTGTACATGGGGGGTGAGGGGGGGGGGGGCGGGGGCTGCTTGTGACGTAATTTTTACTTCACATTGCCTTGTGCTCTGTGAGGCGTGACTATTTTTAATCAACCAATTGGATGAAGCCCAAGATGTATATATTGGAATGATCTCCCTGTTGATTTTAGAAAAGCAGAGAATGTAAAATGTTTTAAACGTTTAATCAAAAACTGGAGCGGACCCAATTGTGAATGTAGTTTATGCCATTATCAATATAATCTCTACAGGCATGTGCATACCCTCTGTGTAACATATAGCTTACTGTTTACATGTTTTTGTTTCTTATAATATTTGCAATATTTACTTTGTTTTGTACTGAATGACGGCGAAGGCACGAAGCTAATGTTTTATCATTGTATAAATTTCCGACTATAAATAAAGTTTGAAATGAAATGAAAAAAAAAATCCCCGGGAGAATTTTTCTAGTACATGTACATTAACAGATCAAACTGTATTGTCTGGAACGTCCCGGGCGCGGTTAACCATAACGGTCCAATGATTGTAACACATTCATGCTGAGCGACTGGTGACGTCATTGCGATTTATGCAAGATGGATCCCAACATTTCCTCTATTTTGTGTATAACGATATCAGGATTTATAATTAACGTGAATTATGGGAAAGAAAAGATACGTGCATGATATGATAAAAACTCCACTTTATCAGAAGGAATATATGCGTGTGAGCCAAAGATTGCCATTAGATAGACCGCACTGCGGTGGCCTAATGGTCAGAGCGTCGGTCTCGTAAACGGTAAAGCACTGGGATCAATCCCAGGCCGGGTCATACCGAAGACTTGAAAAATGGAACTTGTTGCTTTCTCGCTTACGCTCAGCATTAAAAGGATAGAACAAGGACTGGTTCGCTCGGTGTCAGTATAATGTCACTGAGTGGGGTGCCATGTCTGCCTACGGCATGATATTTCAGTGGGACAGTACAGTTAGAGCTACCACTCAGTCATTCAAGATCAAGTTGATTCGATATGTTTGCTCTGCTGAACACCATGATCTTAAGAAGGAAATACCAGCAAAGTAATGGACATAGCGCCAGGTCTTGTCACTATAAGCATAATGGCGTTTACCCAGAATTACTCTAACATATTTTAGGGAATACATGAAAGAGAGAACCCGCCAGCAGTCCCTCCAGAATGTGGCGTAGGTGTGAAATGATCAGTGGTATAAAACAATGATACAAAAACAAATCACATGCCCGCCGACATAATCACCAAATATGTAGTTTCGGAAAGTGCCCTTCCCCCCTATATATTTTCGCTATCGCTGAGGCTAGAGGGCTGAAACTTGCCCCACTATATTGTTGGGTCAAGCTCTACAAGAAAATGTAAAGAACTAAAAAATCCAAGATGGCCGTCATTTTCCAAAAGTGCATTTTTGGACGATTTTTCGGTCAAAATCTTCGGAATTTTTATTTTTGGTTTTTCTTCGCAAAAACTGCAAGATAAATTAGTAAATAATCATCTGATATGAAATAAAATAAATTTTACCACTTTTCCGTACAGAAAAGCAAAAATTTTGAAGAAATATTACGAAAACATCACTTATTTCTGATACCCCACATGGCCGCCATTTTGAATTTACTCATGATCCTCTGCTCGTGAGGTTATGCCAATATGCTCAAAACGACCCCAATATGATAACTTATAACGTCACGGGAGTTTCAGCTCTCCATTTTTTTGGCGTTCCGAAAATTTCGCAGAATGATCGGTAGGGCCCCTTTCCCCAGGCCTGGTACGATTAATGATGGAAGGGAGAGAGGGGAACAAATCAGGAGGCGTTTTTTTGGTGATACTATGACATATGGTTTCAGTAAAATGCATAGAATCGCGTTGAATCAACATGCTGAATTTTTGTGTAATTTTTGAAGAAATATGGCGAAAACATTACTTTTCTGGTACCCCCACATGGCCGTCATTTTGAATTTACCCATGATCCTTTGCTCGAGGAATCACACGAATAGGCCCAAAAATGACCCCAATATGATAATCTAAAAAGTCACGGAGTTTCAGCTCTATTTTTTGTCGTTCCGGAGATAGAAGCAAAAACACCAACAAGGGGGGGGGGGGGAGTACCTAGGCCAGGTAGGGTTGAGGCCTTCTGTCCTGTGTCCCTTTATAGCGTTATATAGCGTATTATTATGAAAAACTGATCAGTTACAACATAATATTATGACTGAACGCACAAGAAACGTAGAGCGTAGTACATTGGTAAGAGCAAGTAGGTAGGAGATTAAGTATGAGCAAATACAAACCATACAAATATGCCGTATATCGCTACCAAATATACAGTAACAAGCGCCCTCGTCCATTCTCGTCCATTTATTTTCAGAAAATAAATCACGCACCAAAATATATTCTTGAATTATTCATTACATTTCTTGAAAATATGTCATATGGTGCACCATGATCACCATTTCTACCGAAAAATAAGCCAGAACAATTTCGCCTCAAACTAGTACTTTTAATTGCCTTAACTCCTACATAATGACATGGCCATAGGTATTTCAATGTGACCACTAGTTGGGCTCAATATGACCAAATAGATAATAAATTCACCAAGCAAAATCTAACCAGAACGGTAAGTTGATTACCTCAACATCCGATGGTCAAAAAATGAACGTTGACCGTCATTCGGTGAACTAAAAAACAATTTAAGGTTAGTTTCATTTTCAAGCCATATATGCCGTATATATGCATTACTATGAAATAGGCGTTGTCGAGGAGGTGAGTGGTGGTTAAAAATTTCTAACGCAGCTATTGTTCAATGTAACGCGCTCGAAGAACCTACGAGACAATTCAATTAGCGATCGAACGCACTCTTTGTTCACAGCTAACCTGCTTGTAACGCTCTCCTAACGCATTTTAAGGCCGCGTTAGGAGGTTACTAACGGGCATGCTGTGAATCGTAACGTGCTCGGACTTAATCCCTAACGCGTTAGGTAGAACCTTTAATCTGGTCGGTACTGTATGTCTTAAATAATAATAATAATATTTCTCAAGAAATCATAACCAAGGATGGCATCATTTTCCACCATTCCGATCTCTCTCGGTAAGGCACCACGGCCTCAGCTCCAGCTGGAATAGTAAAAGTCTCCGTTAGAGACACATGATGAGAGTGGTGCCTTCCCACTACCTCACACTGTATATATCGGCCGCCATACTGCACCCGGTGTTTCTCGGTATCAATCTCAATACAATGAGTACTCAAGAAATCATAGCCAATGAGGGCGTCCACTGTCAGTGTTACGAAAATTATTTTCTGGGTCCTGGTAGTCCATCTATAGTTATCTTGAAGTCTATTTCGCCTTGTAGCAGCATATTTGTACCATAGGCCATACAAACGGACGCAAAAGAGGAATTTCTCAACGCCGGCCGAAGTTGTGGACTCCCGTACATTTAAAAGAGGAATCGAGGTACCTGTGTCGACGCAGCACCGCAATCCCTCGGATCGTATCGTAGCCGGGAGATACAGTCCGGCCTCACCAGAGTTATTTACCGTAGAAGGTTTTAGTGGAAGTTTCGGCTGCTCTTGGGGTTGATAATCATCTGGCCTACACCACTCGGGACGATGCGTACGATAAGGGCCGTCTTTTCCGCACGACCAGCGTGGCCGTGACTGTCTCTGTAATTCAGTGTTTCGCTGAATATTCTCCATCAGCACCTTTATTTCTTCTCTCAACCGTAGATTCTCCGTTTCATCCTCTTCCGCTGATGCGGCTGTCTTGTCATCCTCCTCGGGAGCAGTTGGCTTAGCCGTCGGCCAGTTTTTCCGACGCTGGGATGCTTGAACGCTTCCACTTCTACGACCGCATGCACTGCCGCCCCCAAAGTCGTAGGTCTTGTCTGCCAGACTCAGCTCATCACCGATTGCTTATCGGAACTGCTCCATGGCAAGGGCATCTTGAATGTCATCCCCGGCGTCAGGATAAGCTGTGCCAGGCGAATTAACGTCTGGGCCAGGCCTGGGAGAACTTCCTCTCTTCCGCGGTGTCTCGATTTCAGTTGTGACTTCTACATGTACATCTGATTTGGCGGTGCAAAAAGCTTCTCCAAAGCCTCCTTCAAACGGTCATAGTCGGTAGTGCCCGGTTCAGACTTAAGGCTGGTTAATACTTGCTGTGCTGACCCCCGTTGATCCTGATCTTGGTACGTCTACCCAATTATAACGGCGCAATACCTGAAATGGGCCAAATATTCTCGCTACGGCGTGGTACCGTCGTAGGTAGCGGTCTTCACCATCGCTGTTTTCGGCCGTCAAGGTTCTCCCATGGGTTTGACGTCTGTAACGGCTGATCCCATGTTACTGAAGGTGGTTCATCCGGGCATCTTTGAGATGTCTCGTCAAGCCTGGGCCCTGTCTCGGTTACAGATTCATCGCATCTCCGCGGCTCGTCCTTGCAGTCCGGCCGGACTAGAATTGCTGTTATTTTCACTATTTGGTGAGTCATCTCGTCACGGAAGCTTTAATTTCTCAGTATCGGTCGCCGATGTGCATAATGTGTTAGTGGCGTTACGTTGGTCCTCTACCTCTCGTCTCAAGTCCTGAGAACAAATTTCCCGCCACTACTCTCGCAGTGTTTGAGTCCGAGCAGAAAACATTGGTCGTGGATGACAATGACGGTCGACAATAAATTTCCCGCCTTTACTCTCGCAGTGTTTAAGTCCGAGCAGAAAACCTTGGTTCTGATTGACAATGACGGTCGACAATAAATTTCTTGCCCTACTCTCACAGTGTTCGAGTCCGAGCAGAAAACATTGGTCCTGGTTGACAATGACGGTCGACAATAAATTTCCCGCCACTTCTGTTGCAGTGTTTGAATAAATTTCCTGCCACTACTCTCGCAGTGTTCGAGTCCGAGCAGAAAACCTTGGTTCTGATTGACAATGACGGTCGACAATAAATTTCTTGCCCTACTCTCGCAGTGTTTGAGTCCGAGCAGAAAACATTGGTCCTGGTTGACAATGACGGTCGACAATAAATTTCCCGCCACTTCTGTTGCAGTGTTTGAATAAATTTCCCGCCACTACTCTCGCAGTGTTTGAGTCCGAATAAAAACCTTGGTCCTGGTTGACAATGACGGTCGACAAAAAATTTTCCGCCACTACTCTCGCAGTACATAAGTCCGAAGAAAAACATTGGTCCTGGTCGACAATGACGGTCGACAATAAATGTCTTGCCCCTACTCTCGCAGTGTTTAAAAAAATTTCCCGCCACTACTCTCGCAGTGTTTGAGACCGAAGGAAAACACTTGTTCTGGCCAACAATGTAGGTCACAAATAAATTACCCGCCACTAATCTCAGTGCTCTAGTCTGAAGAAAAACCTTGGTTCTGGTCGACAATGACGGTCGACAATAAATTTCCCGCGCCTCGTAACTCTCGCAGTGCTTGAATAAATTTACCACCACTAATCTTTCAGTGTTGGGAGTCCGAAGGAAAACATTAGTCCTGGTCGACAATGACGGTCGACAATAAACTTCCCGCCACCTCTCTCAGTGTTTGAATACATTTCCCGCCATTACTCTCACAGTGTTTGAGTCCGAAGAAAAACATTGGTCCTGGTCGACGTTGACGGTAGACAATAAATTTCTGGCTCTTATGTTCGCAGTGTTTGATTCCGAAGGAAAACATTGGTCCTGGTCGACAATGACGGTCGACAATAAATTTCTTGCCCTTACTCTTGCAGTGTTTATTTGTAAGGAAAGCCTTGGTCCTGGATGACAATGACGGTCGACAATAAATTTCCCGCCACTCCTCATTCAGGGTTTAAAAAAATTTCCCGCCACTACTCTCGCAGTGTTTGAGACCGAAGGAAACACTGGTCTTGGCAAACAATGTAGGTCACAAATAAATTACCCGCCACTACTCTCAGTGCTCTAGTCTGAAGAAACTCGCAGTGTTGGAGTCCGAAGGAAAAGATTAGTCCTGGTCGACAATGACGGTCGACAATAAATTTCCCGCCACCACTCAATAACAGTGTTTGAATAAATTTCCCGCCATTACTCTCACAGTGTTGGAGTCCGAAGAAAAACATTGGTCCTGGTTGACAATGACGGACGACAGTAAATTTTTGGCTCTTACGTTCGCAGTGTTGGAGTCCAAAGGTTAACATTGATCCTGGTCGACAATGACGGAAGACAATAAATTTCTTGCCCTTACTCTTTCAGTGTTTTAGTCGGAAGGAAAACCTTGGTCCTGGATGACAATGACGGTCGACATTAAATTTCCCGCCACTTCTCACGAAGGGTTTAAAAAAAAATCCCGTCACTACTCTTGCATTGTTTGAGACCGAAGGAAAACACTGATCCTGGCCAACAATGTAGGTCACAAATAAATTACCCACCATTACTCTCCGTGTTCTAGTCCGAAGGGAAACATTTGTCCTGGTCGACAATGACGCTCTTGCTCTTACTATTGCAGTGTTTAGTCGGAAGGAAAACCTTGGTCCTGGATGACAATGACGGTCGACAATAAATTTCCCGACAATACTCTCGCAGGGTTTAAAAAGAAATGTTCGAGACCGAAGGAAAACACTGTTCCTGGCCAACAATGTAGGTCGCAAATAAATTTCCCACCACTACTCTCGCAGTGTTCGAGTCCGAAGGAAAACAGTCGACAATGACGGTCAACAATAAATTTCCTCATGCAGTGTTTTGGTCCGAAGGAAAACCTAGGTCCTGGTCGAAAATGAATTTCTTGCCCCTACTCATTTCCTGCTCTTACTCCCACAGTTATTTTTTATTCCCCACCAATATTTTCGCAGTGTTTGACTCCGAACGAAAATATTGGTCCTGGTCGAGAATGACGGTTGACAATAAATTTCTCACCCCTACTCATTTGCTGCTCTTACACCCGCAGTGTTTCAGTCCGAAAAAACCCCCAAAACATTGGTCCTGGTCGACAATGATGGTCGACAATAAATTTCCCGCGAGTACTCGCGCAATGTTTGAGTCCGAAGGAAAACATGTTTCTGGTCGACAATGATGGTCGACAATAATTTTCTGGCTGTAAATTATCCCCAAAAGCAAGACCAGTTGTGCAGCAACAAATAACTTGTTTCTCCAGGGCTTAAACTGGGTTACAAGTGTCTTCAATAAAACTGTCTTTCCGGTCCCAGCTTGCCCCAAGATAGAGACATGGCCTGAAATTATCGTCGAAAATATGTCCTCTTCCTGGGTCCTCCGTGGAAGCTTTCATTGTTGTTCGTGTCCATTTCGCGCTGTTTGGCGTCACGTGTTCAGTTGTTTTGCTCGCTATTTTTAGCCCTATACCAGTCTGGAATTTCATTGGTCGACTCTCCCATCCTGGCATTCGCGACTGCTCGGCTTATTCCGTGAAGTCATAATACATGTACCTCGCGCATTAATGGTGTAAGGATTTTACAGCTCTCAGTTGTAAACCGTGGGTCCTGGTGGAAGCACGTGAGGCACATCACATGCACATCACATGTGTTTCCCCTCACATAGTCCTCGTATTTCTCTCGGGAGATAAAATATATATCCAAATCAAATGGACATTCCCTTGATTCTACCTGGGAAGAATCTCTTCTAATTTGAGGTGTTTCTCTCGATTTTTCCTCTTGAGCTAATCTCCATCAGTGTCCATGGTATTACGGAAGTCATACAGCTGACATGCGCTGTTTGGAGTTTCCGTGTGATGTTATTCTGCCAATATGGATTCCTAGCAGTGAGGGACGAGGTTCTAATGTCCGACATTGTCCGAGATCGTGTCGAGTGCCGTCCTGGGTGACTGGAGTTGTAAAACAACAGGTTCGCAGAGAATACGGAGAGCATCCGTTGTATGTCAGGGGCAGATAATCCAGTGGGCGAGAGATGACTTTTGAGGATAATTTTGACCAATCGTCGGTGATCATATTGTATAGCCTGGCATATAAAATTCTGGAATAAGTGTTTTTGGCTGGAGAGCTGACCGGAGAGAATGAATTTCTCTCCTCAATGTAGGATTTAGATATTTAAAGCAACGATCTTCCAAAGCTTGGTCCATGCACTAATGGGAAATAATAACGACTGTGTTGAGTGGTTCTATTCCCAACTTCTCTTTTGTTCTATGTCATAGAGGACAGGGTATATGGTTGATAATTAAAAACTGTAGTAACTCGGCTTGACATAATATGGGGATAACTTTAATTGAGTCAAAGATGAAAAAGAAATACACTAAGAAAAAATATTTACAAAAAAATCGATTTAAAAAAAATATATATATAGATATTTATTAATTTTCATAATTTATTTAAAACAATTATTTGTAGACAAAGATCATGATCCAATATCCCACGGCACAGGCCAGGCAACTGTGGCTCGGGCAAGGAAGATTTATGCAAAAATTGGACAACGGCTTACCATTAATTGAGTTGTACATGTAGTCGCATAGAATTACGTTCATGATCATAATATTTATTCCCAATGAACATGCCATGCTTGTTCTTAAACCGGACACAAATTCTAATACAATCTGTAACCATCTGGGTCATTGATACGCGGGAAGACTGATGGATGGCAATGACAACAAAAAAAGAAGTGCACGCAAATGATTCTAATAGTTCCATACTGTCCGCTTCAGCCAACATTCTCCACAGCTGGTGTATTTTTCCGCTTGCTGAAACGTTATCAAGCTCTCTCACTGCAACTCCAGATAGTGGAGAATTTGTCCGCTCTATTTTTCGTTGGCCGCTGTCAGAAAATTGTTTTTTGAAAAGTTACACGGCGAAGACGAAACAATCGTCTCCTTCTTCTGCGGCAATCTCACGTTCGGCTATTTCCGTATTGGCGGAACGAGCCTCTCACATAGAACGCACAAATCCCCACTGGTATGACGATCACGTAGTGAGCCGGATACGAAATAGTGCCTTTGATAATCAAGAGATTCGGGCGCATTTTATTGTGAAATTCAGTTAATTTTAACCAAACGAACATAATTCATTCAAATTATACAAAACTATTTCTATGTTTAGTTGAATAATAGCAATCTATCAGAACTCAGCAACTGGGCTAATTTTCGTCAATACGGAAATAGACGAATGCGAAATTGTTTCCGCCGAAAATTAATTGTGCGCATGATAAAATAAGATTCTTTATTGTACTGAGCATCCCATTTGGGACAGAGTACAAAACACATAAAAAGTAGAATAAATAAGAAAGTAAACAAACAGGTGCGATGTTTCCGTTTTCGCTCCCAGAAATCCACTAGACCAGAGGTCAGTTTTCGCAGCTAAAGTGAGTTCTGGGGCTAGTCAGTTTTCGCAGCTAAAGTGAGTTCTGGGGCTAGATTGCTTCTGCGGCCATGAAACTGTCTACATCCGCAGAGAAGAATGAACAATATGACAGCAGCAAACGCTGCATAGTATTTTTGGAAAGCTGGAAAGCAGAATTTCCATGAGCACAGGAAATTGAAGTCAAACGTGATGGCCAACAACAACAACAAATGAACATTGTTTGTAATTGTGTATGAAGAGATGTTCATATACACACCCACTTTCTCGGGATGTTCTGACCCTACAGCTTCCTGAGTATAGGAGTTAATATGAAATAAATAAAATTTAAAGTAGGCCGAACATACCGTATACTTTACGATAGGCCCACTTTAAATTTGATTTATTACATATCATGTTATAGTGTGGTATGATATGATATGCGATATTTATTGTATTAGATACATGGAAGTCGTGCCCACAATACAAACAAGCAATTAGAACAAACATGAGAGCCAGCGAGGGGCACTCGCTCACATGAATAACAAGAGGACTAAAGCATACTTTATTCTGCAATGGCAATTAATGAGACAAATGAAGGATACTTTCAATAACAATATGATAAGACCGAAGTTTCACTTGCATTAACAATATGAGAGGACTGAAGGATACTATAAGTTATATACCAGTCGATGCATGGGAATACAGGGTGGTCATGGTGGTATTGAAAAGCCTTTTTCCTCTGCCTTTTCATGAATATACATAATCAGCAAGGCAAAAGTAAGAAAGGCATAATCAAGGTTGGATAACATTCCCACTGCATACTCTATCGGTTCACAGGTATTGTCTGTCCGTGTTACACAAGAACCCTTCAGTCTATATGCCAACTGGTCAAGTGTGACTTCGGAACAGCCTTGTATTAGGCAATTAGTCAATCAAAACAATACAATTCTCACTGAAATATGATAATTTCACTTACATTTACAATAAGGGGGACTGACATACTTTCAGTTGCAGCAGTATAAGAGGGCTGAAGGATACTTTCACTCGCATTCATAGCACAGGAATAAGCAGGATAATTGCAACAATAAGAGAGGACTGGAGGATATACTTTCACTTTTACTTCTAAGAGAGCTTGATGGATTGTTGTACGAACATTAATTATCATAATTTGGCTGACGGATGAATTGTTTTGTCGACCATGTACCTTCATATCATCAAAAAATGGTGTTCGTTCAACAAATCTCACAGATGTTTTTTTTTAAATAATCCATGTGTCTAAGTAAATTCTGATAAACTAAATGATACCAATCATTTCTTCTGTGTACCCATCCTCGCTGAAACCAGGGGTACACATATAAGTTACCCATCAGAGGAAACATTGTGACCAGTGCGATATGTGACTACATCTTCACCATAACGGTACCATATGATATCGGTACCAGAATGGTTGTCGATGGTTGTATGTCTGCTCCGATACCGCAATGGTACCGTTACGGTGAAGATATAGTCACCACTATGGTACCATACCGCTCTGGACACAATGTTTTCACTGGCGGGGAACTTAAAGGTGTGTATCTCTATCCTAGATAGCCATGTAGTACACATGGGAATGGTTCATGAGAAATACGACTATTTTTCGGCCAATCATCAAAGCAACAATTTACATTCTGTGTATATTGACCATTCGGATCACTTGCTTACCACCACCATGGCGATCATGACAACAGATTAAAAAAAACACAGTTGCTTGGCTTGAAGAATATTTGTTGGTAGGCCTATACGAATATTTACATAATCAATAAATTATGAAAATTAAGAAATGTAAAGGGAAAATATTGAAAACAAATATCAATCGTGGTAAACCAATATGGTAAATCAGGGGAATACCATCTAGACGTAACGCTATGAAAACTTCTTGCGAAATGTTTGCCGATACTCTACGAGATCCCATAATAAGCCAGTCACGACAATTTTTACCGTTTCTCTCTGACATGATTGACATTTAGTTCATGGAGATTAACATAATCGCACAGCACAATCCTTTGATATTTTCTTCCTCCTAACATAGTCAGACTTTTCGACGGGAGTAAACTCTTTGATCTTTACGGTCGACCACACAAACTGTGGAAATGATGCCATATATGGATATTGTTTCAGGATAATTTTTATATATTAGACTCCATGCTACCATGTGTAATTACTGTGGGCGTGATTTTGAAATTGTTTCACCAAGCTAGCCACCTGATTGGCTAACAAATGTAGTTACAAATTCGCAAGGGATTTATATAGGGCTGAATTCAGATACAATATTTCATGATATGATATCTGAGTTTACGGAGATTGTACCAAATACATGCTGTGAAAAAAGCTAACTGTTGTTTCGTTGATATAATTTGTTTTATATACTACTAAATTAAGGTCAGTAGTCATGGATTACGTCATCTTGTGGACTCAGATGACTTTCCATGCTGAGATCTATTCCATGACTTGCACAAAATTCAAGTCAATCCTTTAACAATGAGCTGCACCGATAGTGCCCGCATGTGCTTTCACATAGTGGTTCATTCATTGATTCTCTTCTCTGTCTCTGTAACATGGGGCAGGGGTTTAACTATTGATCACTGGAGTAAATATGATACATAGGCTATTCATCAAATTATCTTGCATTGTATTCCATAAAAGGACCATCATGCTTGCATGATTTACGAAGATTTTGGCAACTTCAGATCGAAAAATAGTCCAGTTATCATCAATTAAAAATATTTTCTAGGCTAAAGACAGATGGAAGCGAACTGTGTCCCAGTGCACCTGCCGGTGCCATCTGCACAGCTGAGCTCTTTGTCAAAGGATTAACCTGAATGTTGTGCAAGTGGGGGATTGTCGGTACATATAGTCAGATGAAATTTTTTTTTTTTTGAATTTGGTGGATGGTGATGATAAAAAATGTCTAGTCTTAATGAGCATAACAGTAAACACAGCCACTAAACTGGTAGGCCTGATTTTTCGTATTATTTAGAGAATAGGACATTTTTTTTAAGCGTGAATTATCCCCAATTCTGTCATTTTATAGCTGTCAGTTGCAATATTTCAGATATATATATGTTACCGATACATATCCATATTAATCTTGCAATATTCGATGGAAATAACAAAATAGTAACTGTGTGAAAAATCGCGTCAACATAAACCCCACATCGGGAGCCTCAGCTCGACCGCTCAAGCGGAAAACATGAATGAAAGGGACAGCGTGATTTTCCCCAGAAAGTTTGATCAAAATAGTTCTAAAGTTTAAGCTCAACTGGGCTGAAGATGTGATTACGAGAAAGTCTATAGTATATGACACACGAAACGACAAAAACAGCCGCGTAGTATGAAATACCGGTACAAAGAAATATCTTTATTCTTGGGATCATCCCCAGAGGAAGTCTCCGCTGTGTTGCAAGTCGCACGTGTTGTTGTTGTTGCAAATGCCCGCGTGTAACGTCTGCTCAACTGCACGAGAAGACCCAACGTTTCGTTGGAGCACAGAATACGTTTTTGCTGTTGAAAATTTTCAAAGACAAACTACCAGGGAGAGTAAATTGTAGAAGTTACAGTTTTATTTTTGTCGGGAACAGCCGAGGTGTGCCGAAATCCTCCATGGGAGCAATGGCGGCCTCCAGACCTTAGCAACTCCTGAACGACTAGCTCCGCCCCCAAACGAAAAAGTGATGCGAACGGTATGGTTGTCTTGTTGTTGTTGTTGTTGTTGTTGTGTTTTCACCAATATAGGCCAAACTACTGGCCCCTGCGGGGCGAGTTTGTTCGGCCTTATTATAACATCACTATATGTACTAACATGTACCTCAGAGCAGTTGTTTCGGATAATTTCTGGAATAAATCTTATGCATATCTCCCAGGATACAGCAAGGTGAAGCAGAATTGAAGACCCATGCATTTATTTATGGCTGCAGCTCCTATAGAAAACAGAAAATATAGTCTGGACAATAGACCAGGTCAGAGCAAAGGACTAACTGGGAAAAATATCCCAATTAGGATATTAAATCCAAGTTAGGATATTGAATTGGGATATTTTGACCGATTTTCATACTGAACGGCAATGGCGAATATCGGCATCTAAACTGGGTCCTGCTAAACACAGCCCGGGATCGCCCCGAACCGCCCGGGACCGTCCGGGGCCGTCCGGAAATCGACCGGCACCACACGGGTTCGAAGGTTCAACTTGACATTCTGTATTATTTTCTTCTGTGGATCATTCCACATGTAACACTTAACAATGTGGCTTCCCATTTTTTTAAAATTCATAGTCGGAAGATGGAAAGCTCGACATCGCTCCCGTATTCCCGCATTCCAACTCACAAAATTTTGAGTAAAAAGATGGCAGTGTTTAGCATGACCGTCTAAACTATAAAAACAAGATAGAATTTACTTCATAAAACTGCCAATGCGACTGTATAATTTTGCTGACTTTTTCTCGCCGACATTATTTTCTCTAATATTTAAATTATGTGCATTTATTTTTTCATCTTGTTGCTCCCGTATTCCAGCTTTATGTAATTTGAAAGTAAGATGGAAAGCTGAAACTGGACACTTTTTCTGTTGATATATAGAATTTAAATTTCGCGAAGTTCAGCGCTTAGCTTTTTCACCAAATTTATATATTTGGTTTATAATATTCAATATTTATCAATAAATTAAATCAGAAAATGACAACATGAATTCCACGGTTACGGCATCATGATCTGGTTTTAATCTTCAGAGCACCCGTTAGTGAAAATATGTAGTCGAGATTTCTATTGCTTAGAATTGAGGTATATTACAGCGTGTTCGTCATGTTTATAATTTATTAGAAAAATAATTCGCGTCTTCTGTTTTATATAGTTATATTTCCGAAGATATATGTTAGGAAGAGAAGAAAAAAGGCATGATAATATTCGGCTAAGAATTCAGCCGTAACGCGGTCTCTTTTGCGGGTAAGCGTAGTTTTCCGTGGAATTCATAACAAACGTAACACGTTAGTCGTATAATGACAGTACGACCTTCAAACCGGGGATAGCGCTGAATCTTAACAGTCTGTATGACATTGGTGGCCCCGGGCGGTAAGATTATGTCCCGGGCGGTCCCGGGCTGTCCCCGGGCGGTTCCGGTCGGTCCCGGGCAGTGTTTAGCATGACCGTCTAAACTATAAAAACAAGATAGAATTTACTTCATAAAACTGCCAATGCGACTGTATAATTTTGCTGACTTTTTCTCGCCGACATTATTTTCTCTAATATTTAAATTATGTGCATTTATTTTTTCATCTTGTTGCTGCAGTATACTTCCCATCACTCACCACCGTTATATATCTTTATACGAACAGAATAACTAGCAAAATTTGCCAGCTTGAAAATATGGAAGTATAAAAAAAATATCCAAATTGGGATATTTCATCCCAATTGGGATATCTATCCCAGTTAGTCCTTTTCC
>JAVTVY010006879.1:0-40874 GCA_036873755.1 Hanleya hanleyi
AAAGGCTTTCCATTATTGATGCAGAATTAGTCATACATGATTGTATCACCATCACAATCTCTAGAACAGATCATGACTGTATGCAGGACAATGCGTACTTAGGGTATGTTGGTGTGATGATCCTGTAGTTTTACTGATACAGGGACCATTCATCGTGTATATGATGGTGTTTGGTTACCTTAAGAGCTAAACCTACCACAGACTCGACTGCAAAGTATTTAGCTTCATTCCACTTCTGAGCAATATTTCCAAACTGCGTAGTCATCCATGTGCCTAATTTTAAGGCAAATCATTTCATTATAATGGCATATGGGCAGTTAGTTTAAGTGGAAGTAAAACAATTTCTGGGCATTGTTATCGAACTATCCATCACTGCAGCTGACGATGTAGGCCTTTCAGCAACCATACCAGTTGAGTATGGTCACAACATGTTAGTCCAGTTTCAGGTTCGCAGCATTCCACAATCGAGTATCGAAATCAATTCGACTGATGGCGCAGCCTATGATGATGTTACCACGTGTGCATAGTTCTCTTAACATACTCGTATTCCTTCGGACAAAAGTTATACATTCAGGTGCGAATCATCATCGCTAATACCATGGTCTACCTAAACACTCATGAGACCAGTTGACATTCATTTAAACAGCTAAATATTGAGTGGTCTGTGGCGTTTCTGTTTGGCTGAGATGCCGGAAGGCATACACTGGCATTCTGACTTCAGCGCCGGACCCCTGTGACCTTTGATCAAAGTAAACCGAAACACTTAATTGACTGGCAGAGTAGGCGACGCCATTAATGAATTATTTACTTTCGGCGAAGCCGTTTGTCAGGGCTCCCGACAGTAATAGAGATAGGGAAAAGGAATGGCCTTGTAGCGGGGGTAGAATCACCAAGGAATCACCTTGTTGGTTTCCTGTATATCTTGACACCATCAGGTTCCTCAGTATGTCTATCATGTGTGATATGATACGATGTGAATATTCTCCAAACGCTTTGTTGGATTCTCCCGAAACACGTTATTCATGGTATTAGACTTTCTGCATTTCTATCTTCTTTTGCAATCTCTGAAAGAGGCAGTTGGGTATGCATTTATGCAGCTCCCAGCAGGCAACAGCTTTCGTTGGGTAATACCCAGACGCAATAGTGGCATCACTATCTTCTGAAAAGCTCTAAAGGGCAATGTTTATGCATTTTAAGAAGCAAACATCGCATTTCAAATACAAATATCTACCACATATTACCATCTCTAGCTATGAAACAAATTTGCAGTTGGCCCCACCGCGTGGATCATCCGTTTATCACGTTTGCATGACAAAAGCATAAAACATGCTGGGATGCCACGAAGGACCAACGTGGATTAGCAAACAATCGGTGGCCAAGGTGGTAAGAAAAGGTAACGTCTAAAAAAAAAGATGCAAATTCTATGATAGCCAACATTAGCTCATCATTAAAGGTGACAATATGTTGTAGCATTTGTAAATTGAGGAGATATTTGTACTCATCAAAGTTAATTGCAATTATAACAAAATGGCAGACATCTAAAGTCTGGTCGCAGAATATGGTAGAGTAAGCGGGAAATTCCATTTCGTCAGATTCATACCCATACTGACAGAGGAAAAAAATGGTGGAAAGATACGGATTGGAAGGACGTTTGGTAGTCAAGATGAGAAACAATGGAAATATCGCATAAACTACCGATATACAACGGCTGTCACACATGGAAAACATTTGCATGCAAATACCCCTTACAAAATATAAACCGAAACTGTTACCTCACGATTTACCAGCAAAATTGAAAAGGCATATCGAAAATTTAAAAAAATGTAAAAAGATATTATTGATCATGTTATGACGTCACTTTGACGTCATCAAATGATAATTTCAAACCCCGTTAACCCGTTTCGGTAGGCGTGTACCTCATATGGAGAGAGTAAAATGTTATAGCTCTCTAGCAAAAGGAATAATTAAAATATCCAAGAAATCATATCCCACCCCCAATATATGGATCCAGAATGTGAAGGGTTCAGAAAATGGGTTCAGAAAGTGTACCATAATTACCACTATGCTACTGATCCGCATGTGTTATCACATATGGGCAAAATCGGCATATAAATGGCTCTTCAAAGAACATTTACCAAAGTTGATACGTCACATGGTTCCAGAAGAATTGGAAAAAAAACAATTTGAAAAAACCTACCAAATTTCGACAATAAATGCTGCGACATGTTGTTATGTCACTATGGCGTCATAAAATAGCAATATTAAGGTATGTTAAGGTATATTGTGTCAATGGACCAGACCCTGCTCCAAATTATAAATAGTTTCAGCTCTCCAGCGACAGAAATAACGCAGCAAGGAAGCAATCAGAGATTGCTCAATTGTATGCCCCCCCTTCCGCTTTAATCCCACACTGCTCCATCATTGTTCTGTTTTGTATTGGTCTGTGGAGGCCTAATTTGGCTAATTATAAAAATTCTGTTTCAGTCACTTTTTTCGGCATGCCTCGCATAATACATGTACATATTCCACCCGGGGCTTTCGCCAAATTCAAAAATGTGACCTGGTTATGAGACCTACATTCCTTGGGAGTATATTGTAATGAAATTATGAAGCGATCATGAACTTTGAATTTTGCATCCAATTCACTCTTTTTGGGGCAATTTCATACTTCAGGACCTATGTGATCTACTTTGGAATGTGCTTTGGACAAATAAATATATCCCATTCATTTAGGTTTGATGAACAAAAGGCCATAACTCTTGAAAATATAACCGAAAGCAGAGAAACTTCACGCTGCACAACTATGGGGTACTGACCACATATCATGCAAATTCCATAATTGTCCATACAATATTAACCGAGATCCAGCCCGGACAAGTCCCAATTCACAAAGATTTCAAGAACAAAAGGGCCATAACTCTTGAAATATACGCGAAACGCGGAGAAACTTCACACTGCACAACTACAGGGCACTCACCACATATCCTGCAAATTCCATACTTGTCCATACAATATTAACCGAGATCCAGCCTGGACAAGTCCCAATTCACAAAGACTTGATGAACAAAGGGCCATAACCCTTGAAAATATATGCGAAACGCGAAGAAACTTCACGCTGCACAACTACAGGGCACTGACCACATACCCTGCAAATTTCATAATTGTCCATACAATATTAACCAAGATCCAGCCCGGACAAGTCCCAATTCACGGAGATTTCAGGAACAAAGGGCCATAACTCTTGAAAATATAGGCAGAACGGGGAGAAACTTTACGCTGCACAACGGTGGGGTACTGACCACATGTCATGCAAATTTCATACTTGTTCATACAATATTAACCAAGATCCAGCCCGGGCAAGTCCCATTCACAGAGATTTCAGAAAAAGGGCCATAACTCTTGAAAATTATACCGGAACTCGGAAAAATCTCTACGCTGCACATCTATGAGCCACTGGCCACATTCCATGCAAGTTTCAATCCTGTCCATCAATTATTAACCGAGATATCGCGCGGACAAGAAATTCGGACGGACAGACAGACAGACGGACAGACGGACGGGCAAAGCGATCGCTATATGCCCCCCCCCCCCTCTAGTTAGAGGGGGGCATAACTAATATATCCTAGGAACCATTCCTCTGCTCCCATTGTTTGAGTTCGGAATACGGGCAGGGTTGGGGATAAGAAAGTGTGTTTTTCTACGGTTTAGCTACCGATATGCAATGGCTATCACAGATGGATACATATGATAACATCTACATATATGTACCTCTTCAAAAAACATTACTAGAATTTGCCACCTCGAGTGGTACCGATCGGTGAAATTTGGAGTCTTGGCCCACAGGGGAACACGATACATATGACATGGCTTTATGACATGGAATTTTAGTGATTGAGTAGATAAACATGTTTATTCTCTACATACCTTTAGACTTTCCGGAAAGGCAAGGCATGTTTCTTGCTTCTTGCTCGGTGGCGACCGTTTGCCTTCGTGAACAATATACAGCTTTGCTTGGGAATCTTGGAAGTCAATCTTGGAAGTCTCGCGCTTGAGTATCCATGTCCCTACCGCTGCGGGGCCACGTTTTCCACAACTGACTATCTCAGAAACTTTCTTCACCTGAATCAAAGTTACAAACTTTCTCATTGGTAGTGCGAAATGAATGTGCCGAATAGCAAACGCAATTTAATATTCTCATCTGTTTTGTTGACGGTATATTGGCGTATTCTTTGGTTAATTCTCTCACGTTACTAGGTTGTATGTGAAGGCAGGAGCGACATGGCGAGTCCAATATTTGAACGCAAGATGAGTCCATATAAGATCGTACAATCTAATAACTTAACTATTATAAACTTTCAGACAGGAATGAATAATAAATGTAAATAGTTTAATAATTTCTGCTTCAATTACATGAAATATAATTTTGGCAGATTGCCAGCACCCTGGCCGTGCAGGTGTGGTTTAGTCACCTTTGGTCTGCAAACAACAAATGTCCAATATGGAGAGAGAGAATTATGTTATTATTATGATATTATTATGGTAATTATGGTGTTCAGCAATATTCCGGCTCAATAGCAACGAACGTCCAATATGAAGGCACAACTATCCAATAATATAAACAAAATATTGTCGACTTGTGATACATGTAGTGGGGAAAGCCAGATAGATGTACACTTGAATCTATTTACTTCAACTTAAAGATGCGATCAGCCGTGCCAAAATATCTTTAAAAATTAGTTACATCATATAAACTTCCATAGCCATTATAGCTTCCATCGCTTAGTCGCGAAGAAATCCCCCCTTCTTGACATGGAAAAAACTGAAACTTACGCTGTTTGCATTTATTCACAAGTCTGAACAAGTCGGGGAAATATGCCTCTCCAATTTTGGAGGTATAAAGGTCGTTTTTCTTGAATGACTCAGAAAATATGAACAAAATAGCATTTTTTTCTAAATGGCGCATAAATTGATAAAAAGTTACATATGTTAACACATTTTGCTGTTGATAGGATTTATAGTTAACTTGTTCGAACGTGTTGAAATGACAATTTGGAAAAACAACAGACCGCTTTTTATCTCCTGAAGTAGATAGGCAACAATTTCTCCAAAGCACGTATACCAATGTGAAAATATATCAATGTATGCGCCATTTAGAAAAAAAAAAGCTATTTTGTTCATATTTTCTGAGTTATACAAGAAAAATAACCCTTTTTACCTCCAAAATTGGAGAGGCACATTTCCCCGACCTGCTGAAGGAAAAACATTGAATGACTGAATGGTGTGAGGTACGGAATTGAGACAGAAAGGTTCCGACTAAGCGCTTCATTCTCCGTGTCATTGAGCACGATTTTCAGTTATTATTATCATTACTACGGAGTCCAATGACCGTCAATATAGTGTACACCTCTCCACTGACGCGCCAGTACCTTTGCTCCAGTAACTACAGATAAGTAGCATTGGGAATGTACGATTGAACAAGGATACCAGTTAAGTGACGGTGCGTCAATTCATGACGTACACAGACCTTGGTGGATTTGGCCGTTTTTCCATTCACAGGAGATTCGTCTTGCTTCCAGCTTGAGCTATGAAAATCAACCTGTATTTCATCTTCATCTCGGGTCTCGTCCATCAGGTTTACCTCTTCGTGATGTATTTTTCTGAACCCAATTTCTTTCTCTGTTCTGTCCATTACCTGTGACGAATAGCCACAGATTTATCATTATAGCTTTTGAGTAAAACATATGTCTTTGGAATTTAATAACTGTATCGCCCAACCGACAGAAAGACTCATAATATTGACAGATGATGTAATATAATCTGGCTGCATGAAGATTTTGTAGTTAACTGGAGCCTATAGGCTATTATATGTATGACTTGCATAGAGGCATTGGCTCAATTAGTCTGATTTGATTGGACTGGAGCGGACTAGTAACTACGCCGAATTGGAGCGATATGCAAGAGGTAGGAAAATTTGACGACTCCAGGCGACTAAAAAGCAACCATATGACTCTACAGGAAAGCGTCCCTCGGCACCTAACATTCAGATCCAAGAATACGGTGGATTCTCCGACGTAGCCTTAGTTTCGCAGGCCTGCGCGCTTTTATTACAGCTGTTCATGTGGCGACTTTGAAGTATTCACATGGCCGCTGGCACTGGATTAGCGGAATTAGATAAGCTAGTTCGGAAACTGTGATGGCAGAGCAACTCAAGCAACTCACAGCAAAGCAGGGCTGATTTCAACTAAGCTAACACTTTTTCGACCAGCCTTATAAGTAGGTCCTATAGAAAACGCTCATAAGCACCAGTCCCATCATTATGGAGTGCCTTGTCTAACAACAAGCAAACCTAATCTCCCCTTTCACCAACAATATAAAGTGAGTCATATAGGTATTGTAGAAAAAACTGATCAAGCTAGGAAAATACACGAGCACTACAACAGTATTGGAGTTGGAGTCTGATATTCAGAGAATTGATCAATGAAATTGGAATTGTTTTATGTCATTTTTTTCCAGCTGTGCGCATAAACATGATAAATGTACGCCGGAATATTCACAGAGCTATAATGGAATATTCACAGAGCTTTCCAAGTTATAATATTGATTACTCGGAGTATTATACAACTAATATTTGGAACATGAGGCACCAAACCCCTTAGCCCATGAACAATCCAAACCAAGATGTTTTCTTTGGGTGTAGATTTTGCATGCATAGTATAGAGTTCTGGCATTTGTATACACATTAGTATGAAAGACTGCTTGAAACATTGGGCTTATTAAAATTGATATATAGCTTCAAAGGAACCTCTTTGAAAAAAAGATGCGGGAGGAAGCTTTTTATTTTTTTAAATTTTGAATACAAAATATAGCCATCTTCCCTGGCAAACTGATGCAGTAGTTTAATACAATTTGCATAAAACCAACAACGTTCTTTGAGTTACCGCACGTTGAGCCCTGAAGATGGAACAAAATATCAACAACTTTTTGACTCAAAGTTCAAGAAAAGGGAAATGTGTGAACAAAACAATTGTAACAAGCAGCCAGAGGATGCTAGGTCCCCCGCCGAATTGGCAGCATTATTTTTTAGCATTGTTGGTCTCAGGGGATATACATGACGGAGGCAACTGCTGCTTCATAGGCGTTGGATGTGGAAGGGTCTTTCTATCTTCCCAACTTTTAAGATCATCTCAGGACGATTGACTGAACGTTGATTGCTTCTGTAATATAGTTTCCCTGCAGTGAAGCATGGAAATTATGTAACCGAGAAGCAATCGCAAGTGACATCTCAAGGCATTATCTTCAAACCAAATTTGACGAGAAGCTGAAGGCATCAACCTACTGCCCGGAAACCGAATTTTAAATTTGCCACCTGGGGTGTCGCCACCCACTTAGATGTAAGTGGGCGAAATGCAATCCCAAGCATCATCTCATGGCATGGTACATGTATTAGCCTATACATGTAGTATCTTCTACGGAAGATGATCGGCTGATGAACATTTTCCCAGTTAGACGGCAGATTTTGAAATCCACCTTCAGGCAGATGAACATTGCTGAAATGCAATACGGACTGGCATCTTGTCGCAAGGAATGCGTATGCCAAATTTCGGAAGAATCCAACAAAGCGTTAGGAAGTTATGGCTTCGAGCAGACATGCACTAACGTACACGAACATCCATGGACACAAAGAAGCAAGAACTGGTGACGCCACCTTCAGGCAGATGTTGCTCAAATGCAATACGGACTGGCGTCTTGTTGCAAGGAATGCGTATGCCGAATTTCGGAAGAATCCAACAAAGTATTAGGAAGTTATCGCTTAGAACAGACATGCACTAACGTACACGAACATCCATGGACACAAAGAAGTAAGACCTAGTGGCGCCACCTTCAGGGAGATGTTGCTAAAATGCAATACGGACTGACGTCTTGTCACAAGGAATGCGTATTCCGAATTTCGAAAGAATCCAACAAAGCGTTGGGAAGTTATCGCTTCGAACAGACATGCACGGACGTACACGGACATCCACGGACACAAAGAAGCAAGAACCATTTTAAAGTCCCCGTCCGCGTTGCGGCGGGGGAAAAAAAACAAATGAGGGATGATACAGTGGCAAAAGAGTGAGGCGGTGCCTGTGAAGCTAGAATTTATTTTAATCGACCTAGGTAATCTTGTAACAAGGTTTCCACATCAATAAGCTGGAATAAACGAGAGTTACTGTTTGACTCCTGAGGTATTAGCTGATATGAGAATGGAGGAAATTCTTTGTTATATATGTTTGGAAGCACGCTTACATGAATCCCCTCACCCGCCCCGTAACCACGTTCCGCGCACACTGTACACACAGCGTATGATTTCTAATGTAGTGAACCATTTGGAAATTCCGGAAATGAACTAGTCCCACCAGTAGATGCAAGTGCAGGAAACTCAATCCAAGAGACATCTCAGCACATCTGCACAACAAATCTGAGAATAATCCGATAAGGGGTCCTCAAGTTAATCCCCGAATCCAAATTTAGACTAAGCCACCAGGCGGCACCACCTGTAGGCGCAAGTGGGCGAAACGCAATCCTGCATGACAGCTCATATATAAATACATAATATATATAAATATATACAAATAAATATATACAAATCAAATTTGAGAAAAATCCGATGAGCGATTCTCAGGTTATCGCCTGTAAATGTATTCCCCTTTAGCACGAGTGGGCGAGACGCAATCCCAAACGACATATCGTGGCGTGTTATGTGCATGCCAAATTTGAGAAGAATACAATAAGCAATTTCCAAGTTATTGTCCGGAAATCAAATTTAAATTTTGGCACCAGGGGCCGGCACCACGTGCAAGCGCAAGTGGGCGAAACGCATTCCCAAGCGACATCTCATAGCATGGTATATAGATACCAAATTTGAAAAGAATCTGATGATCGTTTCACGAAGAAGTTATCGCATGGAAATGAATTTCGAGTTTTGCCACCCGGTACGCCGCCTTTTGACGAAAATGGCCGAAACGCAATCCACGGCGACATGTCATCATAGCATATGCATACCAATTTTGAGAAGAGGAGTGGTTCTTTTGAGAGATGAGCGGTTCAAATTATTGCCCAGAAACAAATTCCAAATGTTTCCACCAGGTGGTGCCACTTGTAGGCACAAGTGGGCATCCCAAGCAATACCGCATGGTATGGTATATACATAACAAATTTGAGAATAATCTGATTAACGGTTCTTCATTTATTTCCCGGAAACAAAAATCAGATTTTTCCAACAAGTTGCGCTACCTGTATTCGCAAATGGATGAAACGCAATTCCAACTGACACCACATGGAATGGTATATACGTATACCAAATTTTAAAAGAATCCCTCCAGCGGTTCTCAAGTTATTGCCCGGAAACAAATTTTGAACGGACAGACGGACGGACGCAAAGACGGCAGGACGGACAAGCGGAATCCAGTATACGCCCTACTACTGTGAAAAAAAAATCTGTAAAGTTTGTGGGACGTCTTGAGGGGTAAACCTAAATGGTGAAAATTCCTCACTGTAAATCAACACATATTTCATGAAAATGTAAATGAATACTGGCAAAGTGAAATGTCTCATTGTTTTCAAAAATGATTTACACTTAATCCGGTATTATTTAATACTAAATTACTACCCGAACACGCTTTTTAATTAGAATGATTTAGCCCCTCTAAATTGCTCAACTCCGTCCTCTCAAAATCTGTGGATTAGCAGACGACAGACGGAAAGTAGTGCAGCTGGAAATTACACGCATAAAATTAGATAAATACATATCAGACCTGAAACTATAAACAAAGATTAAAAACAGAGAAACATGGACACTATACAGAAAAAAAGCTTCAGAACTTTTTCTTGTGGTGTAAGAACTCTCTAGCTCTTGTACTCTCTCTTGTTAGGAGACACAGAGCCGGTCAGCATTTCTATATGAATCTGGTTGACCATACGGGTCAAACATAGATACATAAAAATCGAGATATTGATCGACAGGTCCACAAACGCAGCTTCAGTGTGCAATGGGCATTTAGAGCGACCCCCCCCACACACACGCCCCCCGACACACCATTGGCACATCATCTCCAGATTTTCCATGGACGTATACTGTCAGAGTTTAGGATAATGGGTAATGGTGCCTAAAAAACTGAATTTGGTGGATAATCACTGGCTTGCCAGTGTGGCTTGCGTTTCCCTGCTTCTTTGTTATGAAGGACAAAATCGATATCAAGCGCTGCTCGATCACATGGCATGGTGTTTCGTTACACTAAAGTCCTCGAGCGCACAGTAATGGCATTCCGATACACAAAACCTCTCGTCACATTGGCGAAGAATCACTATATCAAACCACTGATTGTCTCTCAGATGGTGTTGTTGTCTTGCTCATAATAGGTGCCAGTGGTGATAAAGCGGGGCATTAGAATGCTTGCTCACTAATCTGGTTGAAGTTGATGCTTTTCACAGACTCTGAAAAGAGTTTTTTAACTTGGAGCAATTAGAGGCAAGTTATCTGAGAAAAGGGGACAATATCCCGATAGTTCAGCTCCTGAACTCTGTGATAAGCATACGGCGATGTTTACAAGGGTTCCAATGCAGGTAGATGGCGGACTAAAGCTCAGCAAGTTCAGAAATCATTTGTAGATTCATGAATTTACGGGAGAGTATCCAAAGATTCAATCCACTTCGCCAGAAATGTTTTTTCTGTTAAAGCTTGAAATTGTTCCCGATGCACCAACCATTTTGACGAAGACTGTATTCCTCACAAGGACGCAAGGGAGTTTAACCTACACCACATACCATGTCTTACTGCACATATTGTGTCAAACCAACCCTTCAGCAGCATTTCTAAGTTGGGTGTCTTAAGTTGGGAACTAATGTTTTTCTAAGGGTCAATGTTTCTTATAAGGTGTCGGTTCGCGATAGCCCTCTAAAATCGGGGATACGATCTTGAGAAATTGAGTGTCTTCGTAACTATAATGTTAATTTCCGAAAACAGGATCGATGTTATGCCAATCTATTGGACAAGATTGTAAACTGCAAGGTCGTAGTGCCGTGTTGACAGGCAGAGAGCACTGTTTGGAGCCCAGCTATTGTGTTGTGCAATTGATTAGTAGGAACCCCATTTTCTTCATCAGCCCAGTTCGGGGCGACATATCCTCGCATTCCAGTGTCATGTAATGGTTGGTTCAAAGTAAGGTCACATGAGAGTTGATGATAAACTATATGTCTTCTACTTGCAATGTTGCATGGTGGGTGTACAGGAACTTTCTTTTGTTGACTTTGTTGACTTTGTTGACTCGTAACACCAGTGCCTTGGTTACTGATTTCATACTTTCCACGACTGTTTCGAGAATACACCACCTTTGCCATCGACATGGCGACATCCATCCAACATAACTGAATAAATGGTCACGAAACTACGGCATTACACCTCCATTTGACGATGTGGCCATTGTACTTGATTCTAAAACATCTGTTTGCTCTTTAGCGTTGAAAGCATATGAAGATGTATACTACACTTTCTCATGTGGCTATATTCCAAAATGGATCTATTCCAAATACAATTTGGGCGGGGCGGGTTGGTTAAGGCACCGTCTGTTCCATAAGAAATGACAATAAATGAGAATTACTCGCGACTTTTGACTCATAGAAGAATATTCACGCCATTAACTGCTCCACGCTTAGTTTTACGAGCCGAAAACCTTACATGCGAAGCATTTCGCATGATTCCTGTTGTTTCCTTTGATTCCTTTCGAGTCAAAGGCGTAGCGATAGCAATAAATTATGAACGAAGCGCGTGCTCAAATGACAACATTGAAATGACGACAGCCGTCAAACATACACTCCCGCCGCTGTTCACAGGACGCAGTATACCGGTTTTAGCTAAGTTATGTTGATATATGGAGATCTAGATTGTTTGGTAACTCGACTGAAAATTTCAGAGAGTGTGTATCTTATCTCGTGCACTGGAAAATCTTCCAGAATGTTTATAATCCATCAGAATAATTTCGCAGAGCTCTTGTCTTGGCTGGAAACGCACCGCTGCTGGAGGGCGAATTCAGCAAAACTATGACGAAAACTCTCCGAGTTCCTACCTGTAAACGCCTTACTTGGTGTGAGATAAAGAAATTAATCTGGTATCATTGAGCTTTATCACATACAAACGCGTCGACGCAAAGTCTATTTTTTTTATACATCTGCACTGAAATACCGGAATATTATTCCCTGATGTTTTCACTCCCTTGGCCTGAGAGAGTAGAAAAGTCCCAGTGGAACACCAAGTCACGTGATCTCGGCAGGTCTGTTAGTGTTTGTTTGTCGGAGATAATGGAATATCAAATGAGTATGATGGCCAGACTTCTTCTTCAATTTACATACGTAAATGATGCTTTAGAATAGAAATAAACTTCTATAATAATCAATGGTAAAACGAAAGTGCCTTTATGTTTTAGGGCTCAACTTGCGGTTTCGTCCAAAAACAATAGGCAAATCCGTTTTATGACCCATTATATGAGCAGTTAGAGGACAGGAAACTAAAATAATTTTTTTAAATATAGATCCATTTCTACCTACAGAAATACCGCTGCGGTGAGAACGAACACTCAAAACGTTGATATGCCCACCCAAACACAGTGGACCAACTACATCGAGAACTCATGAAACAACGGCAACCTCTGCTCAGATGACACAGGCGGACCGGGAACTTTGTCTTCACATAATACTCGGAATTGGGTTTTAAGAAGAGGAAAAGGCGGTGGACATCACCAGAGCTGTGTTTGAGATCAATGTACTAGCATCTGATGACCAAGGAGCCGACACTACAATGCAGCGGTACGTCAAGTGACAGGTTTATTGTCCAGTGACCAGGTGTTGATGTTGCAGTGCTCTGCATCGTACATTTGACGTCAGAAGTAAGGCGGTGTTTTGAACTGGACTGAAGTTGAAAATCAAGACGCGAGCAATATGCAAAAATCACCATAGGCATTCTAAATTCATCGCAAGGACAAGTGGAATGGAGGAATAAGAGGAAGAATTAGAAGAAAACGAAGAAATTGACGAAATCATAATATACCATTCACCAACCATTCACATGAACTGCAGTTGAAACACCAGATCAAGCGAGAGAAAGAGGCATGTGGTATATATGTTTGAACTGTCATTGGGAAGAAAATCAATCCTAGTGGCGCTGCTAATGGGCACACAAAGCTGAGCGGAGAAATCCGTTGACAGCGAACGTATATGTGGGTTCCAGAGGGATGGGATAATAAGTTGAATTGCCTAGAAATAAAATCCTTGAAATTTCAGAAGAATCGATGAAGACTATGATTTGATTAGTTGACGTCTGCACCAATATATTGAATTTAGTATAGTGGGTCTTTACCATGGTAACATTATGCCAAAAATATGTTAGGGTTATTTAATACCCACAATTCAATTATAATGGAGTAAACTTCCTGAATCCAGCGAGGAACTTCCCAGAACTGAGAAATGGTCCTGAGCATCAGTTTGAGAATTTAACTGTGGGGTCTGGGTGTTCAGAAATGATCCATAAATGTTTTACATAGAGCATAGAAAATACTTTATACTCACATTTACGAAGTCTTCCATGGAGTGAAGTGAATCGCATAGGAAAAGTCGTAAACTGCTGGACCGTGCGCTCACGTTTCTTGCATACACATATGCCGTTAACCTCAAATCTTTGTCAGAATTTACGCATTCGCAAGCAGTATATTTGGAGAACTGTTTTGTGTATATTCTGATTGCGTGTTCCTCGGCTACGTAAAAGCTATCTTGATGCTGCTCAGAGTTGAGTTGCATAATTTGGTCAACTCCCTTCTCATGTGATCTATAAACGCGGATATCGCTTGACTGTGGATTCACACACACTGGCAGGCAAATGGACACTGGCTTCTTAAATCCATCAAAACCTTCTTGGCAGGAAAGTTCTACAATCGGACTGACGAAGGCTTGGTTATTTTGCAGCTTGAATTCAGGCCCATACATATACACGTTACAAATGGTCCGTTGAACGATTGCAATAGGCTCGGAATCTACAATGGCGCCGGGAGGAATTATAATATTGGTATGTGATCCAGAGTAGGTAAAGGAACCCCCATCAGAATCACAAAAATGTGTAACACAGTCGTGAGGATCTACGAAAGAAAAATATCAAATATCAAATGTGAAAATCTCGACTATAATAACAAAAAGGTATACTTGATATCCGTAACCATTTTATATTCCGATGAATATCATACTCTTCGAGAATGTGCTACAGCACACTGAAATAGTTTGCAGAAAATACAATTGATATCCTGTCATAGTCCTGTCATATATTTCGAGAAATAGCACTGAAACAGAACACAAACAATCGATTTGTTCAGCTGTCATCATATAGTTGGTACTCAGGTCCATACTCAGGTCCATACTCAGTTATTGGGGCAATAATTCGTGAAACATGGTGCTTTAAGATGGCCGCAGTTAACAGGTCTCTCCTGTTACTTGCCTGTTTTTACAGAATATACCCTTCTAAGTGAACCAGATTTGTACGTTTGATGTTGGATCTGGGCAAGTATTGTTGGAACCTACTGTTGATTTTTCTGATTAAATACTTTTGCGAAATGTCTATACATGTCAACAAGGATGTTTTTAGTTGGGTAAAGGAAGACTGTATTTGCTGTCATCTGAGAGAAATCGGTTTGTTGTATAAGTTTTATTTTATGTTTTGGTGTGTTGTGTTGATTATTTCTGGATTGCTGGGTTGTTGACTTGTTTTGATTGGAATACTTAGAATTTTTTTTGATTGTCGCTATGTAGCTGCTGAACCCGACGATAAACCTTAATTCCCTCTCTAACACCCTGGGAACAGAATTCTCAACAACAACAACCAGTGTGAATCAACCAACCATCTTAAAACCAGGGTGAAAACTGTTTACTACTTATTTTTACTCACCCTAATACAAATTTGTGCTGTTGAAGTGAATCCAACAGTCAACTCTACCCAAACCAGTGAATATGCCCTTAGAACTTACACCACAACTCAACAAGGAGTTGATTACAGAACAAACAAGGGGTCAGCTTTCCAGAATGTGCCCAAAAGAAGAATATCAATTATTCATCGCAATATACAGTGCCTCACAAGAAAACTTTATGAAGTTACACCTTTGTTGTTAGAAAACCGACACAAGTTTTTAGTTTTCTGATTCACGGAAACCTGGCTTGTCGAAACCGTCTTTGAAGAGAAACTGATCATGAAAGTCAGCGCCTAACACAAACCTAGTCGTCTTGACCGTGAAAACGCGACAATCTGGAACCAGATAACCTGGAATTAATAGTCCCAAAATTAACCTAACACGAACGAATCTTTTAATTATGGTTTTTGTATATCATTTCGAATATTTCATGCGATTCCCTGAATGTTGCCACCATTTTACAGAACTTTTGATGCCAATGATCCGGAAACCAAGATGATGTGCACAACGATGGAGATTGTGGGATTTACACAAACAATAAACAATGCAACTCGTGTAACTCTAATGTCTAATACCCTGATAGACCATGTTTATACATTAAACCCAGCGAACACAAACAGTCTATCGTGCGCTCCTTTCGAACCAGTTTCTGGCATGTGCCATTAGAAAAATCACATGTCAGCAACAAACACAGATCTATGAAAGATTTCGATGCTGAACATTTCATACAGGATCTAGAGAGTGTGCCCTGGCATATCATAGAAATGTTTTACGATCAGAATGATGCTCTTGGTGTATGGTTAGATTGGACTATGTTTGTACTTGAAGAACACGCACCACTTAAAGAGAAGCGTGTTATGTATGCGCGCTGACCAGAGTGGTTGATGTTCCAAATTTACCGTCAGTGCTAAGCTTGTGATAGAAGATATATTGGATTGCCCTGCATGGAAGGAGTTCGCAATAAGACAGATGTATGTTAAACCAACCGCTGCTAAATGAGACGTCAAAGAGGCACAAGAATTGGCTTCGGTATGGAGGAAGTTCGGAAGTACCTGGATCTCTGCTAAGTTATGTCGGTGAAGTGGCGTTCGAATCCACACTGGCATTGGAGAGTGCAAAACAATGAGGTCGATCCAAACGAATATACCGAGGCGAATAACCCCCGCCAAAGGCATTTCCGGGATCAAAAGGTGAGGCATTCCGAGGTGGTCAGGGTAAAAGCTACCACGAAACTAATATTCGAGGGTTGATCTTTTGTTGACTTTGAACGTTTTGATGTAAATAAACCAGACTGGTTTCGAGTACTGTTTAGCAAGGCCAAATCCAGCGGACGAAGGTTTGTCTCATGAAACAGGTTGGCGAATCCTCTGCAGCGAGGAAGCTACGTTGCCAGTTTTTCTCATGAGCGAGTGCTGCCTTCGTCTCTGTTTTCTATATTTTGATGTAAAAACATCGTGGCAATCGATATCGTCCACCAGCTGTGAAAATTCCTGGCCTGTGTTGGCACAGGGGAGAAGAGAGAGAGGGAGAATTAAGGTGCAACGTCGCGTTCAGCAATATTCCAGCTATATAGCGACGATCAAACAAAATTATACGTATTCAAGTCAACAACTCAGTGAACTAATGCGTTAAAACAGGTACAAACATTAAAATTTGTACAGCAAACCAATCACTCTCAAATAATCTAAAATACAATCTTCTTTTACTCGGCTAAAAGATCTTCCAGCGTAGCTGCTTGATAAAAAGTATCTCTTACAATCTTAAAATCTATGCAGTCTATGAGAATATGTTTCACTATGAGATCTTCATGACATGGAATACACTTTGGGACCGACTGTTTTGTTTTAGTAAATATTCGTGGGTTAATCGTGTATGGCCGATCCTACATCGTCTAATCATGGCCTGATCGAAACGTTTGTTTGAACTCGTGAAGTTTGTTATTATCCATAGTATCCCATCGGATAATAAGTTGAGTTGCCTGGAGATAGATGGTCTGAAATCGCTGTATGGGATTCGAACTGGATCAACCTCTTCGTCCAGAGCTGCCTTAGCCATTTTATCGGCTTCAGTATTGCCTTTGACGTCAAAGTGACCTGGCACCCAACAGAACACAATATCTATCTGTTGACGAAATCTAATGTCATTTTATTGTAGAATTTTCAAGATGGTGGGATGAGTTGAATTTCCGCTTTTAATCGCTCGAAGGCATGATAGTGAATCTGAGAATATGACATATTTTTCTTTCTAGCGGAAACAGTACCTCCTAAAGCCGACAATGGAGCGTTTGCCTCTGCAGTGAATATGGAACTTTTACCTCACAGACGAGATATTTTAGTTTTGGAACTAAAGATAGTAGCACTTGCTATTCCCTCACCATCTTTAGAACCATCTGTATAAATAGCCTGATGTGATCTGCATTTCTCTCTCAGTAGACCAAATGTTTTTGTGTATACACGAGCTGGCTCGTGTCTGCCTTTTTATATTTCGTCAGTGAAATATCTACTTCTGGTTTGGTTAACTGCCATCGTGGAGTTGGCAAGAGCTTGTTAGGTAAAATTTGACTAACTTTAATACCAGCTGCTACAACGTGTGGTTTCATACGGATACCAAGAGGTGGAATAATCGAGGGTTTCTTTAAATAGAAATCCGCGGATTAAACGATACAACTTGCTGTCTATTACAGAAATAAGATAATAGAAAGGCTAAAACTGTGGTTTCGCAATCGTAGATTCCGAGTTTCTTCCACCGAATATTATGTCGTACAAGGTCAAATGATTTGCGGAGGTCGATGAGCAAGGCACGAACAAGATGACCTTTGTCTATTGCATGTGTCCACGAATTAAGCATTTGGCTAATGGCAGTTTGAAATGGTAAGAATGAGACGCAAGAAACCCAGATTGGTTTTGGTGAAGGAATTCAGCAAGGTGATTATGAACATTCCTATATCTTGGAGAGTGACAAAGGGTGATGAATAAGAATGTCCTTATGCCATCGGGAATGGCATTACGTTTCGCTTCATCGTACAATTTGATCTTGACACCGATGTCATAATGAAATAATTTTTCCAGTGTTGGCGAAATGAGTTCCTGGAATACAGTGACTGCGACATCTGGATGTCTATATACGAAACCAATAATAACGTGTTCAGAGGTCTTATGCTTGATTTCAAGAAAAACAGAATCAATAAGATTAGATTTAATTTAAAGATATGTTCTACGTTGGCAAGGGGTAGTGTCGGCGACATAAACGACAACTCCACCACCCCGAGTATCATCGATAGACTTTTGACATCGACAGACACAACAGAATCACCGACATTGTCGTGAAGCCAGGATTCGGTAAAGCCTATTATATCCGCTTCTTTACCGGGGGAAGTAACGTCTGTTTCAGCTTCATCAAGTTTGGGGAAAATACTCCGGACGTTGAGATGACAAACGCGAAGACCATTCCTCTGAAGCCCAAGTAGGTTATGGTCAGCTTGAACCGTGGAATTGTCAATGGTAGGTGCTGATAGATGACTGTTGTTTTCTTTTTTATCACGTTCCCTTTTTCTGGTGGAATTAAATTTGACAGTCCCCCTCC
Source organism: Hanleya hanleyi (assembly GCA_036873755.1). Classification (NCBI taxonomy): domain Eukaryota; kingdom Metazoa; phylum Mollusca; class Polyplacophora; order Lepidopleurida; family Hanleyidae; genus Hanleya; species Hanleya hanleyi. Next base: position 18,561 of record JAVTVY010006879.1, read on the forward strand.
CTAATTTTCTTGTATCCATCCGTAGCTGTATGTTTTGTTTGGGTATATTTTCGATATTTTTCTGGTTATATGGTGTTGCAATATATTCTGACGTTGTTTCCATTATTATTTTTTTGACAAGATCTAGATACGTCTTATCTTTAAGAGGGAACAGTTAAATTTCCAATACCCTTACAATTTACATTTCAATGATATTGTATCCAGGTAATATTTTGGCATCAGTTACTATATTAATTATGTCTGTGCTGGTTACGAAATAGTCAAGTCTGGTTTGTTGTCGTGGCTTTTTCCTGAGCCAAGTGTACTTTTTTTCGTCATCATGCAGTATTCTCCAGGGGTCAACAAGGTTTCGATTTTCCATCAATTCTAAAACACACTTTCTGGCATTTGGGTTATTTAACCCAATGTGGCCTGGGGGGGGGGGCGAAATGCCCCCCCCCCCCCACCAAACTTTTTGTGCTATCTCCGGAACGACAAAAGATGAACTCGTGGCCTTATAGTTTATCATATTGGGGTCATTTTGAGCCTATTTGCATAACCCCCAGAGCAGAGTATCATGGGAAAATTCAAGATGGCGGCCACGTGGGGTCTCAGAATAGTGATGTTTTTGTCATATTTCTTCAAAATGTCTGCTTTTCCGCGATGAAAACCGAGCAAAAACTATTTTATTTAACATCACATTATTATTTAATAATTTATCATGCAGTTTTTACGGAGAAATTGCATAAATAAAAAAATTCGGAAAATCTGATTGAAAAATCGACCAAAAAATGCCGTTTTTGAAAATGATGTCACTTTGACGTCACCAAAGTGGTCATCTTGGATTCTTTTACATATTTTGGTAGAGCCTGACCCAAGGGTATAGTGTGGTAAGTTTAAGCCCCCTAGTTCAAGGGTAAGACAAATAATTAGGGGGAGGGGGGGCATTTGGGCCCCACAGGCCGCAACAGGCACCAAAAAGCCCAGGCCAGATAGGGTTAAATTTTTGTAATTCTCGGAATCTATATTCGGGTCGAGTACGAGGTTCCAATCTCCGCACATTATTATCGATATCTCTGGTCATTTTCTCCGAATTTGTACAGAAAGCAGGTTTGTCAGTATTCGGACCATATATATTTAATAGGGTAAGATAACATTTTGATAGCAATTGACTCAATTGGCTCGAAAAGTGCCTCCCCTGATTGTCGAAGTACAGGTGCCAAGTCCCACTTCGGCAACTTCAGGGTGACTGACTGGGTGACTGACTGACCCGAGATCTTGAACGATTTAATAAGCACAGTCATATTCGGATCAGTCGAAGGATAAAACCCAGTACCTAGAAGAATAGGGTGAGTGATGGCTGCTCTGTAACCTTCTACTCTAGCAGGTACCAAACCCCTAACTTAGAACAGGTACAATATGAACTCTGCTACTTGAGGAATAATGGCTCTAGATGGATTGATATCCCTCTCTCCACACCAAACATCAAAGCCTGCCCACTTTGATTTGTATACAGCGATAGAGGACGGTCGAATCGAGTGTACCATTCGGCGCCCATCTTCCGCAGAAAATCCCGCCTGAGCAAAGTGTCCTTTGAGCACTTGCACACGTGCTAGTCGAACAGCTCTGGCTCGCTGTGGAATATTGACGTCCCGGGTTGACGTAATAGGTTGAGCCAAACCGGAAGTCGTCTCGGTACATCTACCAGAAGGTCCAGTAAGTCCCGCAACCACGGCCTTGCTGGCCACCACGGAACAATTAGGTATACGACACAAGTGTGTTCGTGGGTCTTCCGGAGTACCTTCGCTAGGATAGCTGGGGGAGGGAACGCATATACTACCATGCCTGGCTAGTCCTGCGATAGGGCGTCCACTGCGTATGCCAACGGATCTGGGATCGGAGACATGAACAGGGGCAGTAGATTGTTGCGCCGTGTGGCAAACAAACCTATGTGTGGCATCTCCCAGACATGAGCTATCTGTTTTAGTATGGCTGGGTGAATCTGCCACTCTGCGAGAATTATCTGATTCCATCGTGAAAGCAAGTCCGCTAAGACATTCAGAACTCCCGGGATGTGCCTGGCCAACACTGACATGTTGTTGTCCCAACACAAAATATTTCCGTTTGGTTTTGTAATTGCGGAGATCTCGTCCCTTCTGGCTTGTTGATGTAAGACACGAATGATGTGTTGTCCGTAGCAACCAGCAGGTTCTTGCCGGTCAATACGCTCACACACGTGCGAATGGCATGTGTCACTGCCATAATCTCCAACACGTTTATATGGTACGAGCGTTCCTCGATCATCCATAACCCAGATATGGACTTGGACTCGAGGTGGGCTCCCCATCCTTCCATATATGCGTCCGTGAACAGGTGATGTTACGGACGAAACGGAAGTAGGAACACACCCGGAATTACGTTGAGTGGATCCAGCCACCGTGGTAAGTTAATCCAGAAGTGGTGATTCCAACGATTCAACGATTTTCACGGAGCTAGACAAAATGGCTTATTGAGCTACAGCATGTGCAGAACAACAAGCATTCTGAGAACCCCAACATCTCGCCTTGCAGGGTCATCCGCCGAAGATGCAGCTGTATTGAAAGCATACATGTAGAGCAAACAATAAAGTCTGGAATAGGTGATGTGGTACAGACAATAATATCTGGAATAGATTATCTAGTACAGACAATAACATCAGTCCCATGTGGAATTGTAAGATGGATAGGTCGGTGCCGTGGGATTACTGCTGCATAGGGCAGTCCAGTGTGAGATTACTGCTGGATAGGTCAGTCCCATGTGAGATTACTGCTAGATAGGCCAGTCCTGTGTAGGGTTACTGCTGGATGGACCAGTCCCGTGTGTTATTACTGATGGATAGTCCAGTCCCAAGTGGGATTACTGCTGGATAGGCCGGTCCTGTCAGGGATTATTGTTGGATAGAGGAGTCTCGTATGGAATTAATGCTGGATAAGAAAGTCCCGTATGGGATTACTGTTGCATAGGCAGTCCAGTGTGGGATTACTGCTGCATACGGCAATCATGTGTGGGATTACGACTGGGGAGGCCAGTCCCGTGTGCGATTACTGCTGGATAGGCTAAACCTGTGTGGGATACAGCGGAATAGGTCAGTCCCATGTATGATTATGACTGGAGTGAGTGAGTGAGTGGATAGGGTTTAACGTCGCTTTCAACAATAAACCCTATTATGACTGGATAGGTCAGTGCCATGTAGGATTACTGCTGCATATTGCAGTCTAGTGTCATATTACTTCTGGATACGTCAGTCTCGTGTGAGATTACTGCTGCATAGGCCAGTCCCGTGTGGGATTATTGCAGGATAGGCCAGTCCCATCTGGGATTACTGCTGGATATGCCAGTCTCGTGTGGCATTACTGCTGGATAGGCCAGTGCCAGTTGAGATTACTGCTGGATAGGTCAGTCCTGTGTGAGACTACTGGTGGACCTAGGAAAACATGAAACATGTCCACCAAGTTTTATAATCATCCCACGAAAGGTTCAACAAACTTTACATGTACAGATCTACAGGTAAATGTTTGCCCAACAAAAACCTTATCAATGAAAACGTGCAAAGTCTAAACTGCAATAATTGGGACAAAAATTCATACTTGATGTCATATTTCTTAAATAGCACATGTACATCCTCAAATCACATTGAACTTGGGCAGCAAGTGTCAAACTCATCCAAACTTTCCATGTACAGGTGTACATGTATATACATGTACATTATCATTGGCAAATTACTTAGACAAAACCCTTAAAATTAGAACAAAAATTAATATTTCATCTCCTAAATAGCACAGGTACATCCTCCAAGCATAAGAAACCTGTGTACCAAGTTTCATAATCATTCAATGAAAGTTGACAACTGCAGCAAACTGTGATGTACAGATGTACCTGTGCACTTCAGCTAAACGCAAAACTATCATTTGCCATAATTTGGAGAAAAATTAATATTTCATCTGCTAAATAGCACAGGTACATCCTCTCATCATAAGAAACATGTGTACCAAGTTTCGTAATCATCCAATGAGATCTTACAACTTCAGCAAACGTACCATGTACATGTACATGTATACATGTAGAGGCCTACATATACAATTCACCTAAACGGAAAACGCTATCATTTGCCATAATTTGGAGAAAAATTAATATTTCACATCAAACAGAGCACACGTACATCCTCTAATCATAAGAAACATGTGTACCAAGTTTTGTAATCATCCAATGAGAGTTGACAACTGCAGCAAAATTACCATGTACATGTGCATGTATACATGTAGAGGCCTACATGTACAATTCACCTAAACAGAAAACTCTATCATTTGCCATAATTTGGACAAAAATCAATATTTCATCTCCTAAATTGCACAGGCACATCCTCTAATGATAAAAAACATGTGTACCAAGTTTCATAATCATCCAATGACAGCTGACAACTGCAGCAAACTTTCTAAGTATAGATGTACATGTGCACTTCAGCTAAAAGCAAAAGTCTATCATAGAGATGTTAACATTGGAGCACCCCAGCAGTAGTACCCCCAGGTGGAATACCCACATCATATATATATTTTTTTATGTTTTTTCTAAATTTTCTAGATTTTTTTGAATTTGTTAAACCAAAAACCTTATCATTTCCAGGCAGGGGGCACCGACACCGACACCGACACCGACTCCGACGACGACATCCTCTTTCCCCCTCACAATATCTCCCCTTTACTTCGTAAGGCGAGGTAAAAGGAAGTATGGGTGTAAGCATGTGCGTGACTAGCAGGCTGGGATATGTGCTATTTTGAAATCTTCAGTGGGATTCCATAACAAGGACTGCATATAGTGGAAGTGAGGTAAGTTTTCAGAGCAAATCACTTTCCCATTAAAAAACAAACTGTGTCCGTGATCCTTATGCCATTATGTTTAGGGGAGCAAAACTTGAATATATAAACTCACTGACCCATACTTGTCGTAAAGAAGAGCTATAGTGAATTAGACTTCTTACCGATAATGACCATGCCCATATAACTCCAAAACCTTCCCATTCACTATGAGAAAAAATATATTTCACCACGATGATTTCCCTAACTATCAAAAGGTTCAGTGTGCAGGCCTATATAGGTGATAGGTGACCTAAATAATCAATAATCAAAATAATCAAAATTCAAAATGTTGAATATAAGTTCAGATTGTGTGATCAATGAAAAATGTCGGGCCTGAATTATTAGCGCGTCTTTTCGAAGACCATAATATTCGAAATGATGTCGTATATCGTGATATAAATCATTTGGGACAACAACAAAACAGACATTTATCAAAAAAAAAAATTCCCGAATAAAGAGCTTTCAGAAAATGTATAGTTTGTATGCATGGAAAAGATTCATTGTAGCTTAACTAAGCAAAATTGTGATGCATGCGCAAAAGTAACTCTGACCGGCAGCAGTAACCTTAAAGTGCTGAATATTCGTCCAGTGTGTGTACCCTGTGTAAAACACCGTGCCATCTTGATGAACACCAAAATATGCACAAGAGAGAGAGAGAGAGAGAATTAAGGTTTAACATCAATATTTCAACTATAGAGCGACGATCAAACAAAATTCTAAGTATCCAGGTTAATAACTCAGTAAACTAATGACGTAAAGATGAACATACATTAAAATTTATACAACAAACCGATCTCTCTCAAATAATTTAAAATACAATCTTCTTTAAATCGACTAAAAAGATCTTCCAACGTAGCTGTTCGATAAAAATTATCTCTTACAATCTTAAAACCTATAGATTCGATAAGAATGTCTCACCGTGAGATCTTCGTTGCATGGAATGCACCTTTCTCTTTTTAGTAAATGTTCGCGAGTGAAGAGACATGAGAGGTGTAGCATAAGTGAGAGCTTTGGCGCAATTGAAATACCACTACTTTCATCTTTCAGTTCAGATTTTGTCAACCCAGAGCATGAATGTTGTTAACCTTATTGGACTATAATAGGTGGAAAGGTTTACAAAACTACCGGAACGTGTGAAATACTCTTTACAGGTACTGTAATTAACGTATTACTGTTTGAAATTGGGATAGACCGTCAGCCTGAATATGAGTGATACCAAAATGGCCGCCGCAAGCACTGTGGGCGAACACTCAGAGAAAGACTTAGCTCTGTCTGAATCAGTGAATACAATTGTACAAAAAGTTGATTGTTTAGAAGCTGATATGTGCACTTTGAAGGACGATATTTACAGTGAAGAAGGAATAGAGGCAAAAATAAAACATGTAGCAGAACAATCAGAAGAAAACACCGGAGAGTTAGATATATTGCGGAGAGAAAATAGTGGAATGAAAGAAGAACTTGCTCTTGTCAAAGCTTTATTGATTAAATTAGACAGGAAAGTAGATGCCCAAGCTGCACAAATATTGGATTTGAAATCACGAGGCATGAGAAATAATATTATCATCCAAAATATACCTGAACAACAAGGCCAAGATCTAAACCGAGCATGTATGGATATATTTAAATATGACCTTGGAATGACAGACACCGAATTACACGGGTTACAGATTGAACGGGTGCATAGAGTGGGGACTTTCTCTAATCAACGCAGATATCCACGCCCAGTTGTTATTTTATTTGGGTCGTACAAGCAGAAAGAAAGTATTCTGGGCAAAGCTCACGAAAGGAAAAACAAACTCCGAAGTTGGGCGAAACTTTATTCGCAATATCCTGAGGAAATCAGAGAAAAACGTCGCCGATTATTCGAAATACACAACTCTTATTCAGACAAAGGTGTGAAAACGAAGGTCGCATTCGACAAATTGGTATTTGAAAATGGTACGGTATTCCGCGAGAGAGTGAGAATCCCTCGTGCTGAGGATCTACTTGAGGAGCGGAAAAAAGACGCGACACGAGATATGCAAATTGAGAGTGGTGATCGCGTGGAAGACGGCGAGACAGTATATCTTTCAACTGGCACTAAAGTGAAATCGATCAACGATGTGCGTGAGTTTTCCAGACAGGTCCTCAAGGACCCACAACACGCAAAGGCTGTGTATAATACGGTGGTGTACCGGTACCGTGATAGAGAGAACAAAACACACGAGGGGTCCTGGTAATGTATGATCGATCTACTAACTTTGTTTGATATTACACCTAACATTTCTGGACGTAAGCTGCAACAACTGACCGAACTATATACGCATGTGTTAATGTTGCCCTCTAATATGGTTCCGTTTAAAAGCGATTGCAGTAAGATGGACGGTATGACATGAACATATTATGCGGAGAATATAACTGATTTTCGCGTGTGATTAATTTGAAGTATATATAGACTTTATTGTAAATGTATATAAATTGACTGGATTACAAGATGAAAACTTATAACGAGATATAAAAACAGATGGAAAAATAGGAATGGTTTTTGTGTTTATAGTTTATTGACTAAAAGATGTTAAATAATATGGTATTGGAGTAATTATTTGCATTATATCATAATAGAGCATGCAACAGGTTGGGGAAAATACCTTGATCGGGGTATTATACCTTGATCGAGGTATTCGCCTATACCTCGATTGGGGTATAGGACTATGTCAACTTCAGTTTTTATATATTTATGGAAAATGTGGACATTCACACATATGCCGGACTGCATGAATCTTTCAACAGCATCTATTGCTTCATTATTCCATGATTTTCACGGCAACGTATTGCTTCGATTTATGCAACTAATCATTCAAATTAGCCACTTCAATATTTCAAAAATGAAACATGGCTTCAAATGACATATTCGGTGAAATTTATTCTGTAAATGAAAATAGCATGGGGTGGCATACTTCCATATCAAGTTCATGCGCAAGTTGCAGGATTTGAGAGGCAATGCCCAGTTAATAAATCAAGTTTAACTGACAGATACATAATCTAAACTGATAGCATGTGCACATAAAAACAGACCTCTGCTCTGGGTATTACCACCCTGCCATGTGTATGCATGCTAGGAGATTGTGCATTGCATCAGACAATTTAATCTAATTTATTCATCAGTCAATGCATCTACATTCATGCAACATGGGTATGACTTTGAGATGGAAGTATGCCATCACATGCCAGTTTCATTTACATAATAAATGTCACAGAATATTTCCTTTTTTTTTTTTTTTTTTTTTTTTTTTTTTCCAGTAAGCCCTGGATAAAACCACTGGGCATTTATTCATTCTGACGTCATGGTTTTATACATAGCACCCATACATTACCCACATGACAAGGGCTTACTGGGTTTTGTCCATAGAATAAATGTCAATAATTATTTGCGGAAGCCGTATGAGCAATACATTGTGTAATAGCACAGAACACTAAACGCAACAAGCAACATGAGGAGCTGGACAAGTAAAGTCTTGCCTGGCTGATGAACATTGTTTTAAAATGAATCATCTCCATAAACCTATATACACGCATACATACACAAATTATATAAGATACTGTACACACATAATATATACACATACATGTACCTGCACATATATACAATTCAAGAGGGACAATTGTTCACTGGACAAGTACTATTACTAAAGTATATGTACACACATTTTATCATTATATCATGTGTGCACACAATAAAAGAATCGCACTATTTAATAATTTTTTTTTTTAATTTTGCATCTACATGTATCTTGCATGTATTACTTTTTTGTAACCCTTACAGTAAATGATATCCGAAATAGGTCAGCTGTAAAGAGTTTGATCTGTGGAAAGAGATAAGCGAGAGAAAAAAAAACAGAAAATAAAGCAAAGAAAAATTAAGGAAACAGTATGCGCAACAAAGCAAAGGAGAACAGTTATGCCGCTTTTCTCTTCTCTCGGGTCGAAAAACGAAAGTCCAAGAGACAAAAGAAGAAGACATTTGTTTTGAGTTATGCTATTATTACTTTTCCTGTTCAATGAGCCCAGAAGAAAAAAGAAGAAGAAGAAAAAGAATATACTAAATAGACCGAACATTTCTAATGGCCAAATCCACCCCCTTTCCAACCTCCTGGACTCGCAGTCCAGGAGAGTGGAAGAGGCAGAAATGGCTCACTTTAATATTTTTTTTATCATTAATCTCCCAACGCTCTTTCCAATATAAAACATAATTAATTATGGACAAAAATTATGAGAATTCACTGTCTTAATGATGCATGAGAATAAAAGCAATTCTTTTTGTTAATAATGGAGATACGGGATCTCTACAGCCAGGTACAAAGAGCAACCACCACCACTGGTATTATGTACGATACTAGAGTTTATGTTCATTGATTTGTAATGTCTGTCAGAGGGCCCCATTTTTTAACGAAGTCTTCCCGATTTTCCGAAGTCTTGCACTCAATATCTCTTATTTTATATATATATTGCCGTGCTTTATCGAACGATGGATTGAGTCCCCAGTATCTGCAGTTATGTATATTTTTTTTCACAAGTAATATCAGATGTTTTAGCAGGGCACCGTCCTGTGGTGTACTCAGTATGATCTGTTGACTTGACAGTGCAGTGGACACAATATGGAGATCCTGAAACCAGTCCTGCACCTCTTCCCATACTCTATGAACACATTCACAGAGCCAGAACAAGTGAAGAACTGTTTCAGTTTCTTTACCACAAAAACTACATTCGTCTGAATCGGATTTCCCCCATAGCCTCAACTTCTTATTCGTGACAATGATCCTATGTGTTATTTGGAATTGAAAATACTGTAAGCTAGAATCTGGTGTGATTTCGAATGCGTTGCTGTATATTTTAGCCCAGTCTTGGTGCTGAATATCCAATTCCAGGTTCCATTTCTGTTCTATTTCCGTCGGTTTCACTTTTATTACTTCCAAGAGGTGCTTATAAACAAATTTCAGACATATTTGATTTGTAATTTTAGTGAACACACGGTTAGGCTGCTGTATTTTATGATTACCTTTCGTTTTTAACCATTTCTTTGTGTCACTTGGAATGTTATGAATAATTGCGTAATACAACAGAAAATCTTTCTTGTCAATATCATATTTTTGAACAAAGTTTTCAAACGTCAAAAATGATCCATGTTTCCCAATTAAATCACTGATTTGTTTTACACCACTCATATGCCACTGGCTAATTGTTTTCCATTCCGAGAATGGGCAAAAATCATACAGCATGTCATCTATTCTCTCAGCTTGTAACCTATCATGTTGTATCAATTCCAGCCAAGCTGAGAGAACATCACTCCAAAAGGGATTTTTAACATGTCCGATTATTTCATGTAATCCATCAGGACCTAATCTCCAGGTGTCTTTTCCAGTAGGTTTTAGAATTTCTTCCATTAGCGCCGAGTAGAACGTGGAGTTTTCAGACAATCTCTTAATCCATTTAATTTTCATATACTTAGCAAACGTATGTAGGTCTATCATATTGAGTCCCCCCTCATCGATTTCACATATTAGTGTTTTTCTCTTCACTTTGTCCGCTCCCCCTCCCCATATGAATTTGTACAGAATGGTGTTTATTTCTTTGAAAAATGATACAGGCGGATTCGGTAGAACAGAGAATAAATGAATCAAAAGGGGTAGGACAAAGGTTTTAATTATAGTTATTTTACCTAAGGGTGTTATATCTCGTTTAGACCAACTTCCTAAAAGTTTTTGTATTTTTGACATTTTTTCTCCGAAGTTCTCCTCCATTACTTTTTCGTGATCATCGTAGAACCATACCCCTAATAATTTAAATCCCCCCGGATCCCAATTTATTCTATAGTGAGGACAGAGTTTTACTGTATTTCCTTTTGCACTGCCAAACCAGACAGCTCTGGACTTTTCCACATTCAATCGAAGACCCGAGCAGCTGGCAAAACTATCCAAGAGACCCATGGCTGCCGCGAGAGACTTCCTAGAGCCATCTAGAAGAAGAGTCGTGTCATCAGCATATTGCTGAATTTTTATTACAGAATTCTCTATTTTTATTCCCTTCATATTTTCCTCCCGTTTTACAGAATATGTCATTTGAAGCCATGTTTCACTTTTGAAATATTAGAGTGGCTAATTTGATTGATTAGTCGCACAAAATGAAGCAATAAGTTGCTGTGAAAATCGTGGAACAATGAAGCTATAGATATTGTTGAAAGATCCATACAGTCCAGGGTATGTGTGGATGTCAACATTTTCCATAAATTAACAAAAACTGAAGTTGACATAGCCCTATACCCCAATCGAGGTATAGGCCTATACCTCGATCGAGGTATAATACCCCGATAAAGGTATAATACCTCAATCAAGGTATTTTCCCCAACCTGTGCAAAGGCTAATAAAAGAAATAAATATATATATGTGTATGTGTATGTATATATATATATATATATATATATATTTATATATATATATATATATATAGATTAGAATTAAAAGGCAATATCTACCTTATGAAAATTGATATATGTATGAATAAATAATTTGGGAATAGCAAAATGGATTGAAAATGATTGTTTGATTGAGCTTGAGAATAGAAATATACGTCACATGACGATATATGCAAAATCTATTTGTGCCCTATAGTAGGAATCTCTTATTAAATAGAATAAAGTATAGCACACGATATCCGTAATCATATTTTAGAAAAAAAATGTCATTGATAGGGAAGTATATTATTGATTCATTATCGCGCATGCTATATACTTAATATATTTATCCCCAAATCTGAGTGTGAACTGCTAGGATAAATGATGCTTTATTCAACCGGATGTGGAATACCAGTTGCCTTGTCTAGTATATAAATAATTTAGCGTTAATTAACATAGTACGGCTCTGCTCAATTATATATTAATTGTTAATTGCTAAGTAATGTTAACTCGAATGGTCACGGTTTGTTGTTATTTTTACATTTCCAATAAGGTACATGTACAATAGAGCTAACATATGTATGGCAAATAAATAAATACTTCACGGACTAAAGCTCCATTTAAGACCAAACGTGGGGATATGCGTGCTCTGTAACCTGGTCAGATAGCCAGGGTTAGATGACCAATAGGTTAAAACCTGTACATGTTTCTGTTATAAAGTGAGTATATGACCGGTAGTCATAACAGTCACAAACGGTATAATAAGATATTGATATAATGAATTGACTAAATTTCCTAGCATATCGTAATAATCAAAATATTTAGTTTATCAATTTTTGTAGTATACTGTACCGTTTATTAACACGTACAATTATGAGTAGACCATCGGATACATGCATATGGTGATATTGTTTGGTGTAATATAGACATTACATGGACCTATAATTTATATGGTCTTTTTTTTTATTTACGAAAACGTAATAAGGTAAAATGACATGAAGTTAATCAAAGTTACCTTTATAATTAGTACGTCTGGGGACAAATACCTTATTAGATGGTCTACCAGGCAGCATGCCGATGGATGCTTTTATTTTATTCTTTCTCCTTTGTTTGTTTTTGTAGTGTGTATTTGGTTTGTCTCGACATATATGTTCTATGTTTCCCTGAATATATCAGCGTATGTAAGCTATCACCAATATTCTTTTTTCAACAATCGATATATTTGTTCTTTGTTATTAGTAACAGAAGTCAATATATATACATGTACATTCAACGAAATTTTGTTTTCTCAAACAAGTACTTGCCACACTCAATGCAATATTGTATAATATTATGCATATTACCACAGATCATTTGGCCATCTCAGTCATCCTGTTATAAATTGCAATTTCCATCCTTAGCTTTTGAAAATCTTGAAGTGAACCTTTTGATTGTCTTTAAACTTAATGGCGGAAACCGTTAACATTGCTTCAATGAACTGTCAAGGTTTAGCTGACCATCGAAAAAGATTGGATGTTTTCCATTTTTTCAAAAAAAAGAAATATTCAATAATTTGTTTGCAAGATACTCATACTGATAAAAATAATGAAACTCTGATAAAAAATGATTGGGGAATGGATGCCTGGGCTAGCCCCTTCAGATCCAATGCGCGAGGCGTTATCATTTTACTTAATAAAAATTTCGAATACAAAATACATAAAAGTAGAATCTGACCCAGAAGGTAATTATTTGATCATAAGCCTCGACATTTATGATACATCTGTCACTCTAGTAAATATATATGCACCTAACACAGATAAACCTAGTTTTTTTAATAAAGTGAATGCGATTATAAAAGAGCTTGATAATCCATCAACAATCATTTGTGGAGATTGGAATCTCGTATTAGAACCGGATATAGATACTGAGAATTACAAAAACGTAAATCATCCACAAGCGCGGAAGGTTGTTCTTCAGCAGATAAATGATAATGACTACATAGATGTATGGAGAACTCTTCATGAAAATGATAGGCGATACACATGGAGGAGAAAAAATCCAAGGCAGCAAGCTAGATTAGATTTTTTTATAACATCCGCAGACATATTTAATATCACTACTGATGCCGATATTAAACCTGGTTACAAAACTGATCACTCCATAATTATCTTAAAATGTAAATTTACAAACCTCGAAAGAGGAAAATCTTACTGGAAATTTAATTGCTCGTTACTTAAAGAACTGGAATATCTAAACCTGATAAAGACCGAAATACAAAACGTCATTGATGAGTATGCATTGCCAATTTATAATCCTGATTATTTACCAAAGATTGATCGATCTCTAGTGCAATTCACCATAGATGACGGTCTTTTTTTAGAAACATTGCTAATGAAAATCAGAGGACTGACAATTAAATTCGCGTCACATAAGAAAAAACAACGAATGAATGAGGAAAGTAACCTAGAAAATGTTATTGAAATATTAGAAAAACAGATTGAACAAAATTTCGTTAATATAGATAGTGAAAAAATAAATGAATTGGGGATTGCTAAAGCCAATCTACAAAATATTCGAAATGAAAAAATAAAGGGTATTATAACTAGAACGAAAGCACAATGGGCTACTATGGGTGACAAACCGTCGAAATATTTTTTGGGGTTGGAAAAATCAAATCACACAAATAAGGTCATAGCTAAGGTAACAACAGATGATGGGGAGGACATATTTGACAATAAAAAAATACTGAACGAACAAAAATTATATTATGAAAATTTATACACTAGTAGAAATCAAGTAGATGTGAACGAAATAAGAAAAACTTTAGATAAGCTCGAAATACCAACACTCTGTCAAGAAGAATCTTCTGAATTAGAAGGTCAAATTACTTATAAGGAACTTACCGAAGCTCTGAAAAATACCAAGAATGAAAAAAGCCCGGGGTTAGATGGGTTCCCAGTCGAACTTTTTAAAGTATTTTGGAAAGAGCTGGGCCAATTTGTCCTTCGATCAATAAATTCTGCCTATACAAAAGGGGAGTTATCAATTACACAAACACAGGGTGTAATAACATGTCTGCCAAAACCGGGTAAACCGCGAAATTTTCTTAAAAACTGGCGTCCTATAACTCTTTTGAATGTCACATACAAGCTTGCATCGTCCTGTATTGCTAATCGTTTGAAATTAGTATTAGACAAGCTTATCCATGAGGATCAGAGGGGGTTTGTCCCAGGCAGGTATATAGGTGAGAACATAAGATTAATTTACGATCTTATGTTCTCAACTAGAAACAGAAATATCCCAGGATTAATATTACTTATAGATTTTGAAAAAGCTTTTGATTCCGTATCATGGGCATTTATTGATGAAGTATTGAAGCATTATAATTTTGGAACCTCAATCATACATTGGATTAAAACATTCTATACGGATATCCATACTTGTGTTGTTCAAAACGGGCATTTGTCATCTTCATTTCAAAATTCCCGAGGCTGTAGACAAGGCGACCCCATATCTCCATATTTATTCATTTTATGTGCCGAAATCCTTGGAATAATGATTAGAACAGATGATATAATTAAAGGTATTGTTATGGGAGATGTGGAGTACAAGATTACTCAATACGCCGATGATACTCAGCTAACTCTTGACGGTTCGACTTCATCACTTAGACGGTCTCTAGATATCCTGAAACTTTTTTATGACCTCACTGGATTAAAAATAAACATAGAAAAAACAAAAGCTATTTGGATTGGATCCTTAACTGGATCGGTTATAAAATTATGTCAGGATGAAAAATTAGACTGGGTTACAGATTTCAGTATGCTAGGGGTGGAATTATCTTCCGTAAATTTTAATGAAATTTGGAAAATGAATTACTTAGCAAAGTTGGAAGATTTAAAAAGGGAACTTGGTAGATGGAAGATACGCAATTTAACAATTTTAGGGAAGGTCACAGTTATCAAATCTATGGCTCTGTCAAAATTAACACACCTCTTTCTTGCCTTGCCAAATCCACCGGATGAATTCATTCATGATTTGAACACCATTCTTTACAAGTTTATATGGAATGGAGGGAATGATAGGATAAAAAGAAGTATTTTGACACAGGATTACAAATTGGGGGGGTTAAGGATGATTAATTTAGAAAATTACATATGCAGTTTGAAAATTACATGGATTAAACGCTTGCTTTTCCAAAACAGAAAATGGCGACACCTTATAAACATTGAATTAACCGAAACACCGTATATTTGGAATATGGGAGATGCATACTTGAAAAAAGTTATTGAAAATACAGGAAACCCATTTTGGAAACATGTTTTTATAGCATGGAAACGCTTAGTTTCCAAACTTATACCCTTGACTACAACAGAAATTTTGGACGAACCCTTATGGTTCAATAATAGACTGAAACAATCCATTTTTATAAAAGACTGGTTTATGAATAGAATTACTAATGTAAGAGATATTATTAATGCAAATGGTGAATTCATGAGTTTCGCAGAACTGAAAGGAAAATACTCAAGTAGAGGCACGTTCTTAGATTATTTACGACTTTTAAAATTGATTCCAGAAAAGTGGAAAGATATTTTAGCTAAGAATTCTTTAATGGTTGAAAAAATATCTCCGATATTAGGAATTGAAAAACAAATTTTGACAAGGCAAAAAGGAGGTGGACGGATATTTTATGATGTACTAAATAATATAAAAGATCCAATCCAGTCTAAATCTATGGAAACTTGGAATGGTATTTTGAAGAATTATTCAATTAGAGAATGGGGAGGAATATATGCGAGTAATTTTAAGAGCAGTCAAGAAACTAAATTAAGAGACTTTCAGTATAAAATTCTACATAGAATACTTTGTACAAATTCTTATCTAGAAAAAATTGGAAAACGAACTGACAATTTCTGCTCATACTGTAAAAGCGAAAAAGAGTCAATAGAACACCTCTTTATTTTTTGCCCTGAGGTAAAGAAACTGTGGTCTGAAGTACAGAGATGGTTAAATGAAATTGTTAATATTAGATGTAGTCTCACAAAGGATAAAATAATATGTGGCTGGGATAGGCAGCAATCCCTGTTAAATACTTTGATTTTGATTGCAAAAAGATATATTTATACAAATAAGTTTAGGGCCTCCAATTTATATATAAATATTTTGCTCAAAAAATGTCAGGAACAATATAATATAGAAAAATATATCGCAACTACAACATCAACTACTGAATTTTTTTTGAAAAAATGGCACGTTTTAAAATACTATTTTGAGCAATAACATTAAGGTTGAACAGGTATTGCTGACTTATTTCTTATTTAATATATTTGTTGGTGTGTTTTTTGAATGTTTTTTTGTATCTATTGTTGATTATATGTCGTATGTTGAAAATGTTTATGCATTCAGTGGTACCTGTTGTAAAATGTATTTGTGATGTCTTCATTGGAGAAAGAACAAAACTAAAAAAATAATTATATAAAAAAAAAAAAAAAAAAAAAAAGTTCGCGAGTTAATCGTGTATGGCCGATTCTACATCGTCTAATCATGGCCCGGTAGAAACGTTTGTTGCTGTTCAGATGAGTATAACCAACAGTGTTTTTTTTAACTCGTGAAGTTTGTTATTATCTATAGCATCCCTTGAACACTGAAACAACTTTCTCACATAAGCACAGATAGATGGTCTGAAATCGCTGTATGGGGATTCCAACACGATCAACCTCATTATCTAGGGCTGCCTTAGTCATATTATCAGCTTCAGTATTACCTTTGATGTCAACGTGACTAGGCACCCAACAAAGCACAATATCAATGTGTTGGTCAAATTTAATGTCATATAATTGTAGAATATTCAAAATGATGGGTTCGAGTTGAATTTCCACATTCAATCACTTAAAATCGCACAAAAGAGAAAAGCCATCTAAATGTCTCGTGTGTAAACGTATAGATCTTGACCTGAATATCAAGTTATATATATGCTGAATATACGTAGATATGAGATAAACCATTGAAGTGCCCTGGTTGTGGTTACCGGTGCTCACGACTGGTTGTGTGAATGAGCGGAAACGCGTTCTTTTGGTGCCTGAATTAAAGACACTGGAGTCGCGTACGTATAAGTGCTACACCTGAATATCAAGTTATTTAATATACTGAATATACGTTTAGGATGTGTGACCGGTATAAATTACGGAGCTATCATGATGATCCCCGAAAAACGCACGAAAAAGAAAAGTCATCCATTGAATATATGTGGTGTTGCATTCGTGCAGCAAGACATGCATTCGCATATAAAAGTGAACCCATTTAAGTATTTGGAAAATTTGCCGGATGGGGACAACGAAACGCAGATGCGTGCGGAACCATTCAACTGTCATGGATACGATTATTCCTGTGTTCCAGTACATTTTCTGTATTCCTCTTGTGGTAATGTGAATGAACGTAGAATATCGTTTATCGTTTTGAGGACTACTTCCACTAATGTGCAACTGCAAATAAAGCGATCGATGTAATGTCAACTATTACCTGTCGCTCTGTATATCACAGGAGAAACCATTTGCATATCCAATTTGAGTATATGGTCTGTACGCCGGCGGTCTGATTAGAATATGTGATCTCACGTAAAGAAGAAACTTTGCCCGCCATTCTTGTGCCATTATGTGAGGAGCAAAACTCGAATAGACACACAATGACCATAATACACTGAGAAAAAAATTCTGTTTTTTAACACAGTTTGGTGCTAAAATGACACAAACATTCTGTGTTGGAATCATCATCAATTCGTTTTGAAGTCAACATATCAACGCAAAACCATACCGTTTTCAACACCAATTTGTGTTGATTTTATCACAGTGTGTTAGTTCCAAAACATTTCCGGTGCTAAACTGGATTCAACATATTTTTGTTCGCAGTGTAGGCGTAAAGAACAGTTTTAGTGAAAGGAAATGACACCCGTGACTCCAGACTGTCATTCATTGTTGTTGAACTTGTGCTCGACTATAGAACAACAATTATATTCCGCCACGATGATTCCCCTTACCACACTGTATAGGATAAATCTGATCTATCGTTGTCGCTGTTCTTCTGTGTAAAGATTGTGGATACCGTAGTTTTTGCAAGGCTAAATACCAATATAAATCAGCCGTTGAATGAAACAGAAAGATAGATATGGTCAATTCTGTCAATATAGTGGGGTGGTCTGGTTCTGGCGATTATCAGTGGTTTTAACTTCACACTAGCACACAAAGCCACTGTGAGCTGGGAATTTGGTCGTCTCCGCCGGCGATCTCATCGCCAAAACCTTATAGATTTAGCAGACTGAATACTTACCGTTGAACATTTATTGACGTTAATTGAAATCTCTCTGCAGTGCACGGCAAAAACTCAGACAATTATGATGGCCGAGAGGGGCCATCGTCACTTCGCCATCGTACGTCAAAAAACAGAGCGATAGAGCGATGGCTCTATCGGGGATACGGAGGGGTCGCAATCCTCATTCGCCAGGAATTATTACCAAAAGTCCATGAACTCCCAGATGGCGATCACCGAATAATAGCCCTTCAAATGGAATCTGCCACTAAAACACTTGTGTATCGTCGGTATCTACATGCCCTCGAAAAATCACCCCGAATTTGAGTTCGACGACACTCTACAGCAGATCAGCCACATCCTGACCAAATATAGAGGTTCTCACCATATCATCCTTGGAAGAGATTTCAACGCCTCCCTGCTCCCGGGACAAAAAGTTCTGCAAGTTTATCAAATCAGCTGGGCTTGCCTGCTGCACCAGAGGAAACAAAACGACTTTTTTCACGTGAACGACAATGACCAGGCAAAGCTGGACTACTTCTTCATTCCCGAAGAGCAGAAAGATATCCTTATGTCCAGCAAGTCGGCGGATATGGATCCCGAGAACACCTCTGACCATATTCCAGTCACCATTAATCTGAGAACATCTATCAAATCTACTCAAGCGAAACCAAAATCCAATCAGCCAAGACCAAAGCAAATCAACTGGGAACAACACAATCTCGGCTATGCCACAGCAGTCAAAGAGCTACTCGACCCAGTAAAAGAATGCCATTCTCAATTTGATATTTCTTGCTAAGTGAAACGGCTGGAAAGGACCCTCCTCCTAGCAGCCAAATTAGCATCTGGACCGTCCAA
Organism: Hanleya hanleyi; assembly: GCA_036873755.1. Lineage (NCBI taxonomy): Eukaryota > Metazoa > Mollusca > Polyplacophora > Lepidopleurida > Hanleyidae > Hanleya > Hanleya hanleyi. The sequence continues at coordinate 37,998 of JAVTVY010006879.1, forward strand.
TCCCAAACGATCCAAAAACGACTTACAGTATATAAAACCGGCGGTCCTTAAGGCCATCAAGTACAGTAAAACAACATTCCACAAGTGGAAAGTAGCAGGCCGACCACGGTCAAAACTCCATCCATTGTCCAGAGCGAAAAACGAGGCCCAAAAGCACCTCAGAAGGGTCCAAATAATGGAGGCTGCAAAACAACGAGACCTACCATAGGATCATGAAAGCTCACAAGGACGACACACGACTGTTTCACAAATTAGTAAATCAGCAAAGAAATGCAATCAACAAACAAACTTCTGAACTCTACTTCCACGGCGATTTATATGAAGACGAGCAACTCACAACAGTGTGGCACCAATACTTCAGTGAACTGGCGACCTCGAGCCCCAACAAAAATTTTGACATTACTACGACCGAACAAGTTAACCTGCACTTCATGACCATTGATAGTCTACCAGATGCTACATGGTGAAAGTATCATATTTACCATCAACGAGATAGAGGAAGCCATTAAGGGGCTAAATAGAGGAAAATCGCCCGACATATTTAACCTGACTGCTGAACATCTTATCTATGGACAAGCTCCTGTGGCAGCATTATTGACAGACCTTATCAACAACATCTCGAAACAGGGACTACTTCCACAAACGTTAAAGAAAGGATTTGTCACGCCAATTCTCAAAAAACGGAAACCATCTAACGAGCCAGCTAGATACCGTGGAATCTCGGTCCTCCCAATAATCGGAACGGTATTAGAAAGAGTCATCCTACAGCAAATAAAGCCCCAACTAAGGACATCCCAGCATCCTCTCCAACGCGGCTTCACAGAAAAATCATCTTGCAACAACGCAGCTCTCATCATAACAGAAGCCCAGGCGGAAGCTAGAAAATGTAAGGAAAATCTCATCCTCACCACTTTCGATGCACACAAGGCTTTCGACATCATCTGGCATCAACAGCTGCTCAGGAAACTCTACCTGCGTGGCATCAATGGTAACATGTGGCTATTTATCTCCAATTCCTACCACGACGCCACCAACCAAAGTGGAACAACCAGCTGAGCAGTCCATTCCAGCTTCTACAAGGAACGAGACAGGGAAGCTCCCTTTCCGGCGAGATGTATAAAATTTACAACTCACTACTCTTCGACCTTGAACAAACCAGCCTCGGTCTTTCCATCGGAGACAGTTGGGCACACCGGTTCTCGTCGGATCACCGAAGTTAAGCAGCGTTGAGCTCGGTCCATACTTGGATGGGTGACCGGGTGCTGTACTGGCTGGGCTGATCAGTGTCCAGAATAATAGGAACTGTGGACACTCTCGTGTTCTGGCACATGTAGGCACCGTCGTGATATGACTGAAACAATGTTGAAAACGACGTTAAATCCTACTCACTCACTCACTCCATCGGAGACATTGATCTATCCGCGCCAACCTGTGTCGACGACATTGCACTACTCACCACTTCTCGGCAAGCTGAAAAAGCACAAGTGAAGATCATAGAGGAAATAGTAAACAGAGACCACCAAATTATTAATGCCACCAAGAGTGCCTCAGTCACGCTCCACTGTGCAGCTGCTCCATTGCTTCCTCCAGAGCTTGCCATCAACCAAAAACACATCGACGAACTCCCAACTGTGAAACATCTCGGCATAATACGGCAATCTGACCCAGCAGATGAGATAGATGAAAGAGTTATAACTGGCAGAAACACCCTATATAGTCTGATGGGAGCTGGTCTACACGGCTTCAATGGGGTCAACCCCCTGGCAGGCCTCCACCTATGGAACTCATACGTTTTACCCAGGACAACTCATAGCCTCGAAGCCACGATTATCGGTAAAACAGACCTACTAAAACTGGAAACTTTCACAAATAGAAGCTGAAACAAATTCAGAACTTATCCACAAGGTGCTCTGTTGCAGCTGCCACATTACTCCTCGGGGCCGAAAAAGTGGAGGCAACGATTCACAAGAAGGCCATATCACTGTTCTTATATATATGCCATGACCCGACAAGCAGAGAACACAGTCTTGCTCACAGACAAACTGCCCTGAAGTCTATACACGACACCAGCTGGTTCTCCACAATGAAAGGAATCCTCGTCAAATACGACCTACCATCGGCAGTGGAGTTAATCCTAAACCCACCATCACGCGAGTCTTTTGAACGAAACTCCAAAAAAGCCATCGATAGCTTCTGGACCAACCACCTACAGGACGAAGCAACTACCAAAAGCTCCCTTAACTTTCTGAATTCTAAAGCATGTGGAGTAAAAAGCCCCCACCACACATGGTCAACAGTCGGGTCCTCTCCCCGGGATGTAAAACGAGCAACAATCAAGGCCACGTTACTAACCGGATGCTATCTGCTTCAAGAAAACCGCTCGAAGTTTAATCAATTCGACACAAACCTGACCTGCCCCCTCTGTTCGGACGAACCGGAAGACCGTCCTCATTCCATCTGCACATGTAAGAAGCTGCAACACATCCGCGACCAGCCCATCAAGAAAATTCTCAATCTACTGACGGACACGGGCTTCCATGACCTGGTTCCTCTGGCTCGGTCAAACCCTGTGACCAGGACACAAATAGTACTGGACATTAGTAAATTGATCCCGATAAACATTCTTTAAGACACAGAGCTTCTACAGCTCCTCGAATCCATATCGCGACTGCTGTGCTTTGCCCTTCACAATGAAAGAGAAACCCTGCTTCTGAAGGACTGTTAAGGGAGCGAGAGAGCTAGTTCGCGTCGGTTATAGTAACTGAGTAGGGATAAGTCAGATAGTGACGAGTCCGTGTAAATAGTGTTTCAAAGTGACATTTATTAATATGTACTATATACCTCACAGAGGATGCTCCTAGATGAAAGGAGGACTTT